>JACJUY010003136.1:31091-91790 GCA_014220935.1 Platorchestia sp. MABIK | reverse complement strand
AGATATCCTATTATACCCCCCTCACTGAGATACCCTGTTATACCCCTCTCGCTGAGATACCCTATTATACCCCACTCACTGAGATACCCTATTATACCCCTCTCACTGAGATACCCTGTTATACCCCTCTCACTGAGATACCCTGTTATACCCCCCTCACTGAGATATCCTATTATACCCCTCTCACTGAGATACCCTGTTATACCCCTCTCGCTGAGATACCATTTTATTTCACTGAGATACCATTTGAAACCCACATTCACTAAAATACCTTATTATAGTCCAGTATTATAAGTAACACCCTCAATTTCCCATCATATTGCCAACCTGTGCCCTGCAGATGGAGGAGCTGAACGAGGAGCAGCGCGCCATAGAGCGAGGCTGGCAGGAGAAGGAGGACTGGCTGCGGCAGTGTCTTGACCTGCAGCTCTTCAACAGGGACGCCGACCAGATCGATGTGGCCACTAGTGCTCATGAGGCGTTCCTCGACTACGCCGATATGGGGGTGAGGAGACGACGTGGAGGCCAGGAGTGTGAAGGGTTGTATTGATGTGGCCACTAGTGCTCATGAGGCGTTCCTAGACTACTCCGATTTGGGGGTGAGGAGACGACGTGGAGGCCAGGAGTGTGAAGGGTTGTATTGATGTGGCCACCTACGCTCATGAGGCGTTCCTTGATTACGCCGATATGGGGGTGAGGAGACGACGTGGAGGCCAGGAGTATGAAGGGTTGTATTGATGTGGCCACTAGTGCTCATGAGGCGTTCCTCGATTACGCCGATATGGGGGTGAGGAGACGACGTGGAGGCCAGGAGTGTGAAGGGTTGTATTGATGTGGCCACTAGTGCTCATGAGGCGTTCCTAGACTACTCCGATTTGGGGGTGAGGAGACGATATGGTCAGAAGTGGGAAGGGTTGTATTAATGTGGAGGCAACTGGAGGGCTGGAGAGGAAGGGGAGGCCAGGAGTGAGAAGGGTTGTGTTGATGTAGAGGGCTGGAGACGATGTGTGGGCGATTGGAGGGTTGGAGACGATTTGAAGGCGATTGGAAGGTAAGGAAAAGATGTAAAGGCATAGTGGGGGTGAGGATACAAAATGATATGGAGGTGATAATGGGTGGGGAGTGGAGGAGGGTTGTGTTAGTGTTGTCATTGTTGCGCATAATCCTACTTGGACTATTTCGATATGGTGGTGAGGAGAGAATGCCGAGGCGTTGGAGGCAGATTATTGAAGGGCTTTCGGTAGTGTAATCGCTGGTGCTCATATGGTGCGCATGGGCCAAGTTGATATGAGAGTGAGGAGAGAATGTGAAGATGTTGGAGGGGATGAGGATTTCAAGGCGAGTTAAAAATGACTAGGAAATGTATCGTAGATCTGCGCATTTTTACAGTCGACAGTGAGGAGCGGAGCGATGATGAGGAAGTTCAGGTGAGCAAAAGTAAGAGTGAAGTAGTGAATTTTCTAGGCGGTTGTTTGCTGATTTACTGGAAATATCAAGACCATGGACAATCGTGAAACAGAACTTCTGTGCGCTGATGCTGCTGTAAGAAAATAAAAAACCATGAATAAAAAAGTTAACCTTAAAATTACACCTGTCTGATAGAAGCAATTAAGTTCATTTGTAACTAGGGTCTGAATCTTAGTTTTTCAGTCTAGTTAATAACTAAATATAGTGGGTGAAAAGTACAAATAAATTTTAACCTCTACCATTCGTTGAGTATATACTATCATGTGAGCTGTTTACCTTCATGTAAGCATTTGCGTTCAGTTTCAAGGACACGAGAACCCTCAGGACATCTCTTAATCGTTATCTAGCATCTATTATCGTGGACATTGGTCTCCTAAAGCACGTCATCTCATAACTAAGGTGCATAATCTAACGTTACCAATCCTGGGGAATTTTCAGTTTCTTTGAGCAACAACTAAGTGTAATGTGTCGAGATGTGTCTTGACTCTAGATGGACCTGATGGTTTCTTGATATAGTTCTTTCTTCTGTACCAAACTACTCTTTCTCCAACAAGGCATGAATATTTGCGTGTCACGTCTCGTCATTTTGTCGTGCAATTTTATGCAGAATACTCCTCAGGGGATTAACTATTCTATCTATGGGAATTAGCGCTCCCAGGGGAAACTGTGAGGTCCAGAGCTGTGAGTTAGGAATGCTTTTTCTGTTGAAATAAAAAAAATTTTCGGTAAGGACCATCTTTTTTCGATTCACTGCCATCCTGTTTTTCAGAACCTACTACTTTCTTCATCAACTTTTATCTTGTTTCCTAACTTTCCTTCTCAACTTACTGTTTCTCGGGATCCTGTGCGGGAACACGCCTTCTACATAGATTCCGCGTTCCTCTGACTCCAAACTATATGGTGCCTTCATCCTTCCTTTCTTTGAACATCTTCCTCTCTTTGAACATCTTCCTTTATTTGAACATCTTCTTTTCTTTGAACATCTTCCTTTCTTTGAACATCTTCCTTTCTTTGAACATCTTCCTTTCTTTGAATATCTTCCTTTCTTTGAACATCTTCCTTTCTTTGAACATCTTCCTTTCTTTGAACATCTTCCTTTCTTTGNTTTTCGGTAAGGACCATCTTTTTTCGATTCACTGCCATCCTGTTTTTCAGAACCTACTACTTTCTTCTTCAACTTTTATCTTGTTTCCTAACTTTCCTTCTCAACTTACTGTTTCTATACGCTCGGGATCCTGTGCGGGAACACGCCTTCTACATAGATTCCGCGTTCCTCTGACTCCAAACTATATGGTGCCTTCATCCTTCCTTTCTTTGAACATCTTCCTCTCTTTGAACATCTTCCTTTCTTTGAACATCTTCCTTTCTTTGAACATCTTCCTTTCTTTGAACATCTTCCTTTCTTTGAACATCTTCCTTTCTTTGAACATCTTCCTTTCTTTGAACATCTTCCTTTCTTTGAACATCGTCCTTCCTTTGAACATCTTCCTTTCTTTGAACATCTTCCTTTCTTTGAACATCTTCCTTTCTTTGAACATCTTCCTTTCTTTGAACATCTTCCTTTCTTTGAACATCTTTCTTTCTTTGAACATCTTCCTTTCTTTGAACATCTTCCTTTCTTTGAACATCTTCCTTTCTTTGAACATCTTCCTTTCTTTGAACATCTTCCTTTCTTTGAACATCTTCCTTTCTTTGAACATCTTCCTTTCTTCGAACATCTTTGTTGTAGAAACGGAGGCTAAAACTAACTCATCGTCAATTAATTTGTGCAGAACACCCTGGACGGTGTAGAGGCACTGCTCAAGCGGCACGGTGAGCTGGAGAGCACCCTCATGGCACAGAACGAGCGTCTCGCTGCCTTCAGTGACACTGCCGACAAGCTCATAGAGGCCAACCACTACGAGGCCGACAAGATCAACGAACGGCGCTGCCAGGTGACGCTGCTTTTCTTATTTCTTTGAGATTCGTTGGTTCTTTGTATCTTGTCTTCTAGGCGATTGTTTTTAGGGGTGGCTTTGTCAATTATAATTTATGCATTGTCTCTTAAGCAAGTCTTTTTGGGATTAGTTAATTCTTTATATCTTCGTTTCTATTCTATTTATTTTGAGGTGAATAAATTATTCATATGCAAAATAGTTTGAGATCAAGTAATTTTTCATACTTTTGTTTCTTCATCCCTTTATTTTGGGAGTAGTTAGTTCTTTCTATCCTTGTTCCATTTGTGTTTTTTTGTGGATAGTTAATCCTTTCTTACGCCGAGTTCATGCCAGGTGTTTCTCAAGCCGAAATTAAATGCAAAATTCGCAAGCTTGTGCACCATGGGTAGTGTGCATGTACATGTAGGGCAGTCATTTTCTTCATTATAGGTGTTTTTTCCATTATAGGACTTTTTTCCATTACAGGTGTTTTTTTTTTATAAATCAAACGCCTATTGCTTATGTATTCCTCATATTATTGAGCCTCTTAGAGAATTTTATTAGCATTTTCCTTTTTTTTTGAGAAAATGTTTCGCATTTTCATTTTTAAATGGTGCAAGGAAGGGTTTTTAATATCCTTGTCTCTTTGACGATTCCTCCATGATTTAGTACGGCTTTTTATCATTGCATTATTTCCTTTTAGATTACTAGGCTTCCCCGTCATTGTCTTTCTGATTACGAGGAGATAGTGTCAACAAGTGGTTTTACTTATTAGTATTATGGTTATTATCCACGTATTAGTTCCTCAGGGTATACTAAGGACTAAGTTTCATGTTCAAATTTTCTAATTTAGGATTGCTCCAAAATTTGAAGTAAATTTTTTGTTGTAACACACTGGCAGTACTTTCGTGGAAAACGCGTTTGCGTCAAGAGTTTTAAAGCTTTGCCAAGAGTAGCTTTCTTTGAAGCCGTGAACCATAGTTAAGGGCTAATATAATGTTTTTTACCGAGGACCATGGATTTATTTAAGGAGATGGATGTAAAGTTCATATAGTTAAGTTGGTTGCGCAGTTCGTTTGCTCCGCGGGGAAAAAAGTGAGGTCCCGAGCTGAAAGTTAGGTTAGCCTTTTTTTATTGAATTAGTACTGGATCCTTATTTTGTCAAAGATCTAACATTTTTCTTTCACTTTAACAACGTTTCATAAACCTATTTCCTAACTTATTGTTTCTATGAGCAGGGGATCTTGTGTGGGGATACACTTTGTGCATAGACTCCGCGTTTTCTTGACTTCATACTAAATGGTGCCTTCCTCATTTCTTTCTTTGGAATAGTTTTGTTGTGTTTAGGGAAGCTCGAACTAACTTGTCTAATTCAAAGCTCACTTTTTTTCATGTATTTTACAGGTGGTAAAACGCAGAGAAGACGTGAAGGCCAAGGCTGACGAGCGGCGCGGCATGTTCCTGAGCTCACTTGCTTACCAACAATTCAGGGCCGACGCCGACGACTTCGCCAAATGGATCGCAGAGAAACAGAAGCTCGCCAGCGATGAGAGCTACCGCGACCTCAACAACTTGGAGCGCAAGCTCCAGAAGCACGAAGCCTTCCAGAGGGAGCTTCATTCAAACGAAGGGCAGCTCAGAAACTTGAATAAGACTGGGCAGGGTTTGATCAATGCTGGCCACTACAGGAAGAATGACATCGCCGCTACTTTGGACGACCTTAATAAGAGCTGGCAGAAGGTGTGTGAAGATACTGCCGAGCGCGGAAAGAAACTGCGACAAGCCAATGACCAGCACAGTTATAACAAGAACCTGGAAGAGGCTGGCAAGACCCTGGACGACCTCGAGACTGCTCTCAACAACACCGACGTTGGTTCCGACCTTAGGTCGTGCAAGAAGCTCATCAATAAGCAGTCCAACATTGATAACGATCTCCACAACATGCAGAAGAAGATCAAAGACATGGAATCTACTGGCCAAACCATGGCTAATGATAGCCACTTCGACGCGGGCAACATTCTCAAGGGCTGTGACGACCTCAAGGCTCGCTTTAAGAAGCTTGAGGTAATTGTTTTTGACTGAACTCTTTTCGAGTTTACGTTTGATGGTTTCGAAACCTGGCCTATGATTTCCACTTAGTGGCTATAGCTGATTGATAGACTGGCTGAAAGTTTCAAGTCGTTTAGCTGACTTGAAATTTTCGTAAAAATTATCTAGTTTTTATAAATGTGCCGGAAACTGACATTGCAATTTTTTCATCGGAAGTTCCGCGCATTTTGATTCGGAAGCTACAGTAAGCACATTTATTTGTATTACGCTCGATTAACTTTTCGAATTTTAAAGTAAGTGGTGTTTGCTTGTAAATTTAGTGTTCGAAGCATTTCCAAGAAGTTTTGTTGAGGGTTTTTTTAATTCATTAGCAATACCACAGACGACCTTAATCGTCAGTGCGAGAATTGTGAAATAAGCTAATTGTTTTGTCAGCGATTTCACTGTTACTCGTCATCTGTGACATGCCAATCATTTCATATTCGTAGAAGTTTTCAACACTCAAATAAAACTTAGACCTCTACAGATGTTTAGTACGAAGGCAGAATTAAATGCCAGAGCGTTTCAGAGTAATTATTATTACACAAACGTGTAATGATGAATAAAAAATGAAATAAACTACACAAACGTGTATGCGGCACAGGGCCCGGCAGCCAGTCGGCGCGCTGCGCTAGACGAGTCGCTGCGGTTCTTCCAGTTCTGGTTCCAGGTGGACGCCGAGATGCAGTGGGTCAGCGAGCACATGCCTCTCGCTACGTCTCAGGTGAGTCGAACTTTGTGTCACTGCCGTAGCAACGATACCCTCCCTGTACAATTATGCCTCCCCATTCTTCTTAGCAAGAAAAAACATCTTGCTTAATTTAAATGACACAGTCAGAATGTTTGAAATAACGTCGTTGGCAGGAAAATTTGAAAATTTCAGCTCGATGTGCCTCAAATTTTGAAAAGCTTTTGCATATCGTGGTCATGAAAAAGAAACTTTTTGATATTTGGCGTAAAATTTAGGGATTGGGCATCAAAATTGTGTCAGTATCAGAAAAAAGGGGTTAGCAACGGAAGCCTTCTTCTGTAGGTCAATGGTAGCTCGTAGGATGCCCGTATTCCCAATGATGCGTTCAGATATGACCCCCTATACGGGGTTGAAATCCTGAAACACACTCATAGCACGGTGTCGTAGGGATCCTTTAGTAGTAATGAAGAAAGATGTGAAATTTATGNAGCTCGGCGCGGAGTACGTCAAAAACAAGCATCCTCAGTCTGACAAGGTACTACTGCTGCAGCCTCTCTGCTGCCCTCTCCCGCTGTGTGCCTGTGCGTGTCTTACAACAGGTGCTAATGACTGATTCTGTAATGACCAATGGGTGCTAAGGATTGATTTTGTAATGACCAATGGGTGCAAATGACTGATTTTGTGATGACCAATGAGTGCTAATGACTGATTCTTGATTCTGTAATGACCAATGGGTGCTAATGACTGATTCTGTAATGACCAATGGGTGCTAATGACTGATTCTGTAATGACCAATGGGTGCTAATGACTGATTCTGTAATGACCAATGGGTGCTAATGACTGATTCTGTAATGACCAATGGGTGCTAATGACTGTATTTCAGTATTTCTTAGGTGAAGTTTGCCTCCATTTGAAACTCAAGATATGTGACGGTTTACTTTAAATTTTGTTTAAATTTCTGATGCGCGTGTCGTTCGCTTTTTGTGGGAAACGTGATCATGGAGAAGTTTTATTTATTTTTATGAAGTTTAGGTACTTCAAAAAAGCTTATAATGCTTGTTCAAAGAACACGTTGGTGTATTTGTATGATGATTTTTTTTCAATCTTGCTGCAAATTGTTCAAAAACGTACACTGATTATTATTTGTCCTCTTAAGCAATATCAAGAACTTGAAGCTTTCAGTTCGCGAACACTCGTTACGCACATAAGTGAAGTTTTAAGAACAAAGTTTGTTGATGATATTTATCTTTCTAATGAATCTAATACTTTTTACTGTAAAGGCAGTTGAAGAGTCATTCAAAATTTATTTTTGTGACCTGAAATTATATTTCAATTTAGAGAGACCATTAATTTATATTTTGCATTGTTCGGCTATTCCTCTCTGGTAATCTTAATTTACTATGTATCATTGTGGTATTATTTTCCATTTGTTCACCCATGTGTTAAGTTCCTCTTTCCTAACATGTAAAAAGTGGTGTTTTCGTTTGTGATATTTCGTGACTGTTGCATTGTACTTTCAATCTTGTATGGTTTCTATAAACTTCTCTAAATGCGATCTGATCAAACATTCAAATACGCAGCGTTCAACATTACAGGTACCTCATTTGTTTTTGCGAAATCTTCCAGATACCTAACCCACCTACTCATGCCTCTGTATAATTAACTGCTCATGTGACTCGACGTCAACTTATGACACGAGGGTCAAATCATCGCAAAACAGTTGAAAAATTGCAAGATTTTGATGTAAAGTGCTGTCCTTCTCTCTCGTGAGGCAGAAAATGAAATCGTTACTTGGAGGACTCCCACCTAATTTCCGTTGTCCTTGTCTCTCGCTACCAGATCAATAGCTTGTGCTCAGAGTTATCTGGGCGGTGGGATGAGCTGTGCGCGGCAGCGGCAAAGCGCCAACACATGCTCGAGCTCGCACTGAAGGGCCAACAGTATTTCTTCGAGGCTAACGAGATTGAGTCGTGGATGGCAGAGAAGAGGAACCTCCTCACCACGTCCGACTACGGCAGAGATGAGGACGTAGCCCGCAAACTCCTGGCGAAGCACAAAGTAAGCAACTCATAAATGCTACCCAGTTCCCTACGCTGGGCTGTGTTTACCACCTGTGACGCAATCCACAAAGTCAGTATTTGCCCGAGTTATTTTTTTACCTTGAGCATTAAGTGACTCCGACTCAAAGTATATATTTGTACTGTGAATAAAACGGATCTAATTCTGGTCTAAAATCTGTTGATGGTAGAGTGTTCTGATACGTAGCATGTGTTGTGTTGCAGGCCGTGGAGCTGGAGATTGACTCATACAGCGGCCTGGTAAAGGAGATGGGCACCACCGCTGATGGACTCGTCAAGATTAACCACCCTCAGTCCAGGCTCATCAAGGATCGCCAGCAGGTACGGAAGAGTGGAAAAGAGATTATAGGTGATGGGTGTCTCATTGTTGGAGTTTAAACTGGAAACTTGCTGGAGTTTTAAGCTGGAAACTTACTGGAGAGAGGTGAGACGAGAGATTAGTTTGCCTCGATGATGGAATGATGAATTTCATTAAATTTATTGGGGTTCCTGTGGTCGTCTAGTTAGAGATGTCGTTAAACGAGCTGTGTGGGTGAAAAGACATTATCTCACCTCTACATTGCAGCGGGTAGGATCTCAGTCAGTAGGATTTTCTTCATTTCTAGCATGTCCTAATGTTGTGAAGAACTTATCTTAGTTATTACTGAGCATTTGGAAGAAAGCGCAATCAAACTATATGAGTTTCACTATTGAACCGTTTATGGTGGTTAAAATGGAATTGTTTAAATTATAGTAATAACAATTGTAAAACAGAAGCACGCTTTGCAGTATGTGCAACTCGTACGGTTAGAGTGCATCATTCTATTAATTAATTATAGCTTTCTATTGCTTTCTCTTGCTTTCTCCAGAGAAAATTCGTGTTTGATAATATCGTTATAAATCCATCTTTTCTTCGCTTTTTAATGCCTTCTTAATGCCATATTTACTAAGTGTTGTTACCAGAGGTTTGTTTGCGTATTGTGCAGCTGGTGAACCACGAGCTGAAGGAACTACAGAAGCTGTCAGCAGCGCTGCGTACTAAGCTCATGGAGTCGATGTACCGCCACGAGTACATGAGAGAGGCAGAGCAGCTCGAGACCTGGGTGCAGGAGCAGATGCTCGCTGCCGCCAGTCAGGACTACGGCCAGGACTACGAACACCTCCTGGTTAGTGGGGGTGCACGTGGGGCCTCTTGTAACCGTAGGAGAAATATTTCTGCTACGTTTCAAAGTGAATTCGAAATTTTATCTGTAAAGTACTACAATTTTATTGAAGAGTAATATACTTTTATCTAAGAGTAAAATGTACTTGGGGTTTTGAAAAGAGCTTAAGGAGTGAAGAGACCTGGTACTACCTGCCAACGTTAGGGTTCTTATTTAGAAGTGAAATGCTAATCGCTCTATTTATTGTAATGTTCAATTCTTGGAGAACGTTATGTGGGTAAGTGAACGGAGCACAGTTAGCGTAACAGCGAATGATCAATACTAATAGAACATATCTTATTTAGTTTAGCTTTGCTCGAATGATGGTGATGATTTGCTCAAATGGAAAGCTGTCCTCAGATCTACGTTGACTTTGAACTATTCTCATCATTGCCTGTTAAATGCATAAGTGTTGATTTCGAATTTTAGGCTTATTTTTTTGGGTTTCTGAGTTTGTGCTGCTTGTGCAGGTACTGCAGGGGAAATTCATAGACTTCAAGCACCGAGTGGAGGCTGGCTACGAGCGCTTCAACCAGTGCGAGGAGCTCGCCAAGAAACTCATTGGCAACGAGAGCCCCTACACTGAAGACATCGAGACCAACCAGCAACAGCTCAGGTGGGTCACTCAACTCGTGATGCTTCCGTTCGCTCAGCTCTTACCTCGGAGGTCTTGAGTGCTGACAGGAAGTAGTTATTCCAAAAGCCTCGCATGTTTCGATGAGAGAGCACCGTTTTTTTAGGGAGTTCCGGTGTAACTTTCGTGGAGTTTTAGTTAAGGTTTCAAACGAAGACATAAACTTGTGTGAAGTTGTTGCAAATTTTAAAAAGGTTCTGTAGTTGACTGAAGATAATTTTGTCCACGCTCCTAGGCATTCAGGGATATTGTTGGTTTTGAGTGATGGTTTGTAAAGAGGAACTATCACGACTTTTCATTGACGTCTTGGTCATGAATCTATTGTTAAATCTAGATCTGTAGTGTTAGGTCTACTCCAGAAGACAGATTTTCTAATACTATTCCAATGGTTTGCCTTTCATCATTAACAGGTTTCAGTCATGTAGATGAGATGAAACTAACTTTTACCTGAAATAAGCATGGATGTCGGCCACGCTAATTCTTTGTCAGCTTCCATCGAGCTGTCGTAGCTTCTTCGCCTTCCGAAGTGTATTCTGAAGATCTCAGTAGTGCTCTGTTGCATATCAGCCTGCTGTTTTGTATGGTACCAACGCTAATTTTGCGATAAAATGTGGCGGCCTGGTTCATCTATTTTATGACATCCGCAGACTAACCTCTGCTGTTTTCTCTCCCAATTGAGAGTGAGTGCTGTCATGGTATTGTGCATCATGCATGTTTCGAATGCGCGTAATTGTTATTTAGATTAGGAATTAATCCCTGAATTCGTTCAACGCGCGAATCAGTTGGTAAGTGGGGGATATAGTCTTGTTGTGTGTTGCACGTTCCGTTTCATAATTTAGCTTGGATAATTTAGGGGGCTTTTCAGTAGCGAATGATTTACCGTAGCATTAGCGGCGAAAGGTTTCCTCATCTAGCAGAGACTAAAATTGCCTCTTTAAGTATTCAATTATTTACATTCAACTTCAGTCGTCTGATAGTTTTAATGGTAGGTATTTTATACGTGAGACAATATAAAGTCTTTCATGTGAGTGCTAACTTCGTAGACCTAACGGTTCTGAAAGTTAATAAAATGCTTACTTATCTTGGCCTCTGCGTTTGCTCGGTAACCTAGCTGTCAGTCGCACTTTGCATCCAAGAAGTGATGTTGCCAGCGTGTGAGTGTTGCGCATTTCAGGTTGGAACTTAGTTTGATGCATAACATCTGCGACAATTTGAAGGTGCGTTGGGGTTCTGGAACGATCATGCAACCGTTCAATCTTGGTGGCTGAGAATCCTACTCACAAGTAGTAGAAAACACCCAGTTATATATGATGGAGAAGCTATCCACTATTTTTGTGTGCGGGTAAAGAACTTGCATGTGAACACGTTCTACTTGTCTGTTTGGTGAGCCTTTATTGTTGGTGCTGAGGGGCAGAGTATTGCAAAATAAGGCAGCTTTTACGCTGCTCTATATTATTTATGAGTTGCCGGCTATTAAGAATTTAGCTCATGCTGAGTGAGATCGTGAATTTATGCTCAGAAATACTTTTCTCTCATGGAAAATACTGATAACTCTCAGTACTGAGTTCACTCTTTGTTAAGACGGAAGCTTCAGGTGGTTCCTATTAAGGATTGTACCTACAGGGTGATCCAATATTGGAGATGGGATCGAGTTCTTGGAAAATGGGTGACTTTGTAGTTGTTGCTATGCTATAGTTTAGCAGCATTGTTGTATGCCATTGGTTTCTTGCATGATTTTAATGTTTCTAGGTGTTTCTTGAAATATTAGTTTCTAAGCTGAAAAAAGCTCATTTCCAGGTTTTCTTGAAATTTTGGTGTCTAAAGGTTTACTTGAAATTCGGTCTCAGGGTTTTGGAGAAAATAATTCATTACGTCTGCTGGGAGTTAGAGTTCTTGAGTGAATCACAGACTAAAGTTTTCATGACCTGAAATTCTCTTTGTTTTTTTTATCTCCTGTAAAATATCATCCGTGCTTAACAATAATAATTTGCTCTAAATTAACCGTGTTGGAAGGTTTTGGTGTCTACTTCATGTCTATTCTATTTCCTGTAACTATTTAGCTATTAACTCAGATCGTTTCTCGACGTGCTAACATGATCTACTTGTAATATTTCAAGAAAATATTAAGGCTTTAAATGTTACTGTCCATAAATGTACAGAAAGAAAGACGCTTTTCTCACACGTGATGTTACTAAATTCCCTCGCCAGTCAGTTAGTGAGTTTGGCAATCTCAAATACTCTAAAAAATTACTTTGATGCTCTAAAATTTAAGATCCGAAAGAGATTAAAATTTGAAACATCTATTGTAATCAAAGGCTGATGCTGTATCTTTAATACCTAATGGTAGAAGGGCATGACAGGCGCAGGGCTGGTGATGGTTTGTGTGGAGCCTGTGCTCGGTAGACAATCTGGGGTGAACGTTTTGAAATTATGAGCGAATTTATTTCAGCGCGAGTGTCGTATGGATTTGAACAGAACATTTTATTTGCGAATGGTATAAAATTGTAAAATTACAAGCAAATTTATTGAAGCGTGGGCACGGAAAGAGGGGTGGGGGGTCATTTGAGGATTTTTTTATCTGCGAACGGTTTAAAATTACAAGCAAATTTATTTCAACATTGGTGTGCTTTAAGGAGGACGTTGCCACTCTTTGTTAAATCCGTATCACTTTAGGGCCTCTTGATGTATTACGTTAACCAATTCAGTGACGGTAACGCATACCATCTATGTACCAACAAGGTGACCTCTTGGAAAATCGAATAAATCGCTCATTTTTTTCAATGTTAATGCTCTTATTTTAATTATCTGCCAAAACTCAATTTAAAAAATTGCATACTACTAGTGAAAATCAACAATCACAATGATATACTAACTTTTACCAGTCATGTCAAATTTTCTGAATAATAGTGTCGAACCTCGATATTTTTATACTATATTTCATCAATTTAAAATATAATTAATTTCCCATTTCCCAATTTCCCATTTTCCCATTTTCCATGCAATGCACCAATTGAATTATTACTTAACGAGGGAGATTACACGGAGACAAAAGAAATGAGAGTCCTCTCATTTTGCAAGTTATTATGTAGCGCTCTCAGATAACTGCTCCTTTAACTGTTGAGGTAGCAAATACCAGTACATATTGTATGTGTAATTGTATTGTATCATTCCTTTTCTACGTCGGCTCTATTGAGGCCTGTTGCGGTTTGCTAGTACTAACATGAGCTTATCTACTTCACTTGGTTAACTAGACTAACGGGTTAGTCGCGTGGTGCATCATTAGTTAGTGTGATGTAATTGCATGCTTACACTTATGATAGTTAATCATTATTGAATGCTGCACATGATGTGATAGTGCGCAGGACACACCATCGCATGCAATCAACTCTCTGTACTTATCTTCCCAATGCGTGCGCTTGCTTCATCACTAATGCCTGCAACTAACTTCTGTCACTGCCTTCGGTGTCTATGGTGTCTAGTTCTGGTGCTGATGCTGCCGATGGTCCTCCGTCCCAGTACCATGCAGAGGTTGCAAAGTACCATAAGGTGGTCAGGTAAGCACTAGTAGTAAGTTTCTTTAGGTAGGGAGTGATGCATAAATATGTTGGTCACCAGGTCCGAAAAGTTGTTGTGTGAGGACTCGCATCTATGTATTGTATCAGTAGATAGTCAAGGACTAACACTTTGTGTCAGAAGTTAGTCAAGAATTACATTCAGTTGTTGCAGATGGTCACTCGCTTACAATTAGCACCAGTTGATGGTCGAGGACCATCATTCACTAGCAGTAAATGGTCGTGGACTGACATTCACTAGCAGTAAATGGTCGAGGACTGACATTCACCAGCAGTAAATGGTCGAGGACAGACATTCACCAGCAGTAAATGGTCGAGGACAGACATTCACCAGCAGTAAATGGTCGAGGACTGACATTCACTAGCAGTAAATGGTCGAGGACTAACATTCACTAGCAGTAAATGGTCGAGGACTAACATTATATAGCAATTGATGGTCAAGGACTAGCATTTAGAAGCAGTTGATGGTCAAGGACCAACATTATATAGCAATCGATGGTCAAGGAACACTATTTATTATCAATAGTTGATCAAGGGTTCAGCATCCAGTGCTAGTAGATAGTCAAAGCCTAACATTGAAGATGTTCTTAGACGCTTTTAATGAAGAATGAAATTTTCCCTTCATTAGGCTGTGTGTAATGTCTTGGATGTTATCTACCTCAGATTACTTGCTTACAACACGGTCTGTCTCACTCTTGCTATCTATCCAGACACTAGTCTATCTCACTCTATTGATCTAACCTTACTTTGCTCCATCTTTGACAAACCTAAACTGGCATCTAACTTCATTACTGTTGCATCTAGAGGCTGCTCAGTTATGTTCAGCGCCTGTTGTGTCATTATCTTTTTTTATCCGTGATGTGAGACAATTTCCTCGGTACATGTCCTGTTTCGTAGCTTATTTCTGATTTTGTGGACGGGTCAGGCCACTTGAAATTGTTATATATCGTATCGTACTCACATTTTCTTTTTATTGAGTTGTAATCATTCTTCGGTGCTTGGCCGGACAACCGCCACTCTCATAGAAATTTCTTTTTTCTCTCGTGTCGAGCCCACAATTTTTTAATAAGAGTCCTCCATGTTTATTTAAATCAACACTGTGCTTATTGTTTCATTTCCAACGGCTTTCAACTCACGGAGGTACATGACTAGTGTATTTGAAGGTTTATGTGACTTTCATCGTTTTGTGGTTTAGCCTCGCGTCTCGTCTTCCACCGCCAATCTTATAACGACTACCTCGATGTGCTTTGAAGTGTAGGGCGGTTGTTTTGTTTAGCGCTACTGAGTGAGCGGCTTTGGCTCTTCCTCTCTTCATATTTTCTATTGAGGAAATTAAACTTTGGTATGGTGGATAATTCTTCCGTATGTTTATGTTCACACAGATCTGCATAAGAAAAACAATCTATTCATGATATTGTCGACTGCGTTGCAGCGAAAGATTTTTGGATTTTTTCCAGATAAGCCACGCCACTAATGCAACACATAAGTTCACCTACTTGTAACTTTTAAAGTCGATAGGTGCATAATTTCGGAAGTTAGAAGTGGGTGAACTTAAATCTTATGACGGCGCGCGAGTCGGACATGTATATCCAGAAATTTATGTAGTTTACAGTAAACCGTTTCCGTACCGTCTACGGTCAGGAAGAAAGAATGTTTCAATCTTTCGTTTGAGAGGAATTTGAAGTCGATAGGTGCATTATTTCGAAAGTTACAAGTCGGTGAACTTGTGTGTTGCATTAGTGGCGGGGCTTATCTGGAAAAGATCCAGAATTTTTTTTAATTTAATGTTTGACGAAATATCCATGATATTATCATGGATCGACGGGCTGAAGATAATACATCATGAAGGCCTTTGAAAGAGTACCTCTTTTTGAAACGCGTTCCTCAGCTACTGAGTGTAAGGGACACCTCCATTTTGTGTATGTCCATCGCGCGACAGCATAGTAACTGAGCGTGATGGACACCTCCATTCTGTGTGTGTCCACCAGAAATTCATGGAACTCGCTGCTGGATGCCATCGCAGCGAGGGACGAGAAGTTGGATGCGGCTGGTGAGATCCACCGCTTCAACAGAGACGTGGCTGATGCCCTCACCCGCATCCACGAGAAGGACAAGATGGTGTCGGACGACCTGGGCAGGGACGTACACTCCGTGCAGGCGCTCCTCAGGAAGCACGAAGGTTTCGAGAACGATTTGGTGGCTCTCGAAGCTCAGCTTCAGGTGCGTTAAATGCCGGTCTCTTGCCTGATGAAATGAAGTGGTATTTTTTCCGCATTTGTTTTTGGGGTTGGCGTTATGTGTGTATGTTTTACTTTATGGAGGATTTAATTCTTTCTTCGTGGTGTATTCAAGGCATCATTGTTGATCTCAAATGAACCATTGTCCGCGGTGCGTCGAACTATTTCATTCAGCGTTGTAGCCAAATAATGTCTAATACATATCTTCACTTCCCTTCTATTTTCCCTTTCAACAATCATAATAATAGACAGGCTTATACCAGTCATGCCAAATTTTGGGAGTAATGGTGTTATACCTCGATGGTTTTATTCTATATCTCATTAATTTAAAACCATTTAATTTCTCACCAGCGATGCATCAGTTGAATCATTTCTTAACAAGGGTGATTTCAAATTCGAAATTCCAAATCTGAATCGAAGTATGTGACGCCTTTTGTTGTGCCTCGTCCAGGTGCTGGTGGACGACTGCTCACGCCTGCAGCGCGACTACCCCGGCCCGAACAGCGGCAACCTGGCGGCGCAGCAGAAGCAGGTGCTGCGCGAGTGGGACGCCCTCCAGGACCGCGCGGCTCACCGCAAGCAGCAGCTCCTCAACAGCGCCAGACTCCACTCCTTCCTCGCCCAGGTCTGGCGCAGCACTGAGCCATCGCCTTGTTTCTTCTACCCTTGGATTTAGTGCTTCACAAACGCCTTGTATCTTTTAGACTTGAATTTAGTGCTTCACGAACGCCTTGGCTCTTCTAAACTTGAATTTAAGGCCACACAATCTGATTATAAATCTTGTGGATTTTCTTTTAACTTTTGGGTGGGGTAGTAGGTGGGAAGAGAAAATTCGGGTATACTCCTTGCACTAGAAGTGCTGTAGGGAGCAGCATTGCAGTTTGTGTCTCAGAAACTGAGCACTTCTCTGTACATTTAAATTCTAGAGGACAGCTTTTTACCGTCTGTCCTGGGCACTTGTCATTTTATATTGCTTTTCAGAGACCTGAGCATTCCATGTGTGTCAGAGACAGCATTCCACTTAGCATTTCTCGAGAGATTACTAAATCTTGAGCGTAACTGGAAGGACGAAAGCTGAAAGCACACACTCCTGGTAGCGTTCATGAATGTCATGTCAACATGGGTTATACGCTACCTGACTTTCTCCTTCTCAAGGAAGTAATCGATGTTCTTATTCTCTAGTAATTTGAAGTAGTCCATGTCTTCGTGTTAAGTTGAAAATTCCCTTATGATTGGGTCAGAAGTTACTCGCGAGGGTATTCAGGCCTTCATTTATCTCGACCATTCAGACGCGAATATCAAGGATAGATCTCTGTTAGATTGGAAACTGCGGAATGATTGGATTCAAGCCGTCACACCATTGGGACACTAATATTAAATTCATCATTTGAACCCTTGCATTTTAATCTAACTACATGCTGAACTAAATGTAATTTCCTTTGTCTTCAGTCTCGAGACCTGCTGTCATGGTCCTGTGATCTGCGCTCCAGCATGAAGACTCAAGAGAAGGTGAGAGCTGCTGATGACGGTGCTTAGACATGTTCAGTTCCCAGACATGTTTGGCTCAAACGAACTGCTGGTGACGATGCTTAGATACATATGACCAGGTGTCTGACATGTTCGGCTCGTACGAACTATTAGCGTTTTAGTGAAGAAATTATGCCGCTCTTGATATTGAAAGATGCATTCAGTTCCCCATTACTCCACTAGAATAACTCAAGACTTATTTCACATTTATTCTGTAATGTAACAGCTGAGAGACCTATTTCTCTGAATAGCTTTACTGTAGCTTCTCGGTAATTATTTTTAAGTGTTATCACAACCCTGAGCCAATTTAACATTTTGTTATTTTAATAAATCGACTTTTACCCAAGTGGTGGCTCGCTATAATACCTGCAGACTTATTTGACACTAAAGCTGTACTGCCACACAAACAAACCTATTTAAGTCGAGCTTTACTATCTCGTCTGCTGACCTACTTGACATAACTTCACTGCCTCATTTGCAGACCTACTTGACATGATAACTTCACTGCCTCACTTGTAGGTCTACTTAATGCTTTTGCCGCACTGCCCCGTAAATGAACCTATTTAACACTGCATCATCACAGGTGCGGGACGCTGCGTCTGCCCAGGCCCTCAAGACCGACCACGACAGACTCAAGCTGGAGATCGAGGCGCGCGAGGATCTCTTCGGCAGCGTGGTGGACGCCGGCAACGCCATGGTGGAGGAGCAGCACTACGCAGCCCCTGACATCAGGGACCGCGTCGCTAGGGTGGGTAGTGAACCACGGTGCCCTTCTTTGTGTTTGCCAGACGCGCCGTGCTGTGTAATGATCCTTTGTTGTAGGTCATCAGGGTATAGATGTTGACTTCGTTGTCTGTTATCCGGTGGTGTGCGGCTGTAAATCATGGGGTTATAGATGTTGACTTGGTTGTATGACCGATGAAACCATCATGGCTTGTCCAGGAATAATAGACCTAGAGCGCATAAGGACGAAGAAAAATTTTCTCACAAATATTGCATCACTCTCATTACTGCCACGTTCGTGATAAAGAGTATTCTTAACCCCTGGAATTTATTATGATGTAAAGGAGAACCAATGTTAAAATGTACATTATCTATGAGAAACATTTCGGAATATTGAAATTTCATCTTCAGTGTTGGACAAGAAAGGAAAAGGAAAAAGTCAAACTTAACACTTTGACCGCAGTTGGTAAAACTGAAGTTATTTTGAAAATAGCCAACATTAACTGGATTGTGCCTTCATTTTCCTTTAATTCAGTGTTTGTGAAAATTGAGTTTTGGACAGTCCAAACGGAAAGCATCAGTACAGCAGCATTATGTAAATGCCCTCCGTTGTCGCACGTTGGGGTTAAAGTGTCAAAATTAGATCATTGTTTATTGGCCCAGGTGCTGGAGGAACGCAACCAGCTGCACGCGGCGTGGCAGCACAAGAAGGTCTACCTAGACCAGCTCATCGACCTCCAATTCTTCCTGCGCGATGCCAAGCACCTGGACGCTTGCAGCTCTGCTCAGGAGGCAGCCTTGTCTATCGCGGAGATCCCCACCACCATCCACCAAGTCCAGTCCATGGTGAGCTACAGTCCGTACTATCGTTGTCGGTCCTGGTGATTGCAGACAGTCGTTCCTTGCTTCTAGGGGAATTGCGGTTTGTTGAAAGTACTTCTGGGGGAGTTTCGATTTGTTACAAGTACTTGTGGGAGAATTTTGGTTTGTTAAGAATGGTTCGAGAAGAGTTACGGTTTATGAAAAGTACTTCTGAAAGAATTATAGTTTGTTAAAAATACTTCTAGGGGAATTGCTGTTTGTTAAAAGTACTTTCGGGAGAATTGCGGTTTGTTAAAATTACATCTAGGAGAATTGCAGTCCGTTAAAAGTTTTTTCTAAATCTAGACAATAAACCATAGCAATAACGCATGCAGGAAATCCGTTAAAAAGAGCAAGCGACGTAAACTTGCTGATATCTTTGAGTTGAACTATGCTGAGGATAAATCTTGTTTCGTGTCTTACTCCATACGCAACTAAAAACTTACGCTTTATGTTCATCGTAAGGGACTCCTTTTCGGGGGATACAACTATTGTATCTATAAAAATTAGCGCTCTCAAGGTAAAATGCAGTCCCGAGCTGAGGGTTGGGTGAGCTTTCTTTTGGTTGGAATAGATTTTGTTTGTTATAGACCATCTTTTTATGTTCACTGCTCTCCTGTTATTTTTAGCTCCTATTACTTTCTTCTGTATCCTTTATCTTGTTTCATAATTTCTTAACTAACTTACTGTTTCGCGAGGGATCTTGTGTGCGACCACACTTGATGTATGGATTCTCCATTCCCACAACTCCACGTTTAATGGTGCCTCCAACCATCCTCTTTTTGAAACACCTTTGTTGTCGTAAGAGAGGCTCAAACTAACTCATCTAATCTATCATAATGGACTCAGAGTGCGCGTTGCTCTCATTAAAAAATGATGATGAATTTCGGTATTCAGTTGAGGACATGGTAATCTATCTAGAATTATTTTTTAGGAAGCTTTAGTTATAACTATCAAGAGAACTTAAGTTACTATCGGCTTATTTCTGATATTAAGAAAAAGATTCGGTTACTGGCAACATTTATTTAAATATTGATGAATCATTTCAGTTATTATCGTTATTTATGCATTGATAAGAAAATTAATTTGGTTATTATTGCGAAAAGTTGAATTATTATCGAGATAACTCGCTTTCTTCAGGTCTTTTGGAAAAGTTAAGAATCATTTCATTTAAACTCTGCTTTTTCCTCTGGTTTACCCTTGCTGCTGCTGGTTATTGACTCTTCCTTGTGACCTCAAAGTTTTTAAATGAGAAAATAAAATAGGAAACCATTCCTCATCTGAATTTTATTGCATAATTCGAAAATTCGTGTTGATTGTCGTAGTTGAGGAATCATTTCTTGTGATAACTTGTAAAATTTCATGTTTAGTTTCGGTTTTAACGATTTGAACTTTTGGTCAAGGCCGATTTTCATGTAAAAATTGGTACCAATATTCCATGCTAAAACTGTGAAAGTGGCTGCTAAACTGTTACTAAAACCACTATAAATTTTGCTGATGCAAATACTAGCTGGATGTAAAACCATTTGATCCATTTCATCAATTCTGACGGTAAACTCTATTCAAAATGGCTTACGCTGACCAGCTCTGATATGCCTCGACAATGCCGACGTTGATCAACATCATTCTTGAAACCATCTGAAAATTGAATCATAGAAAACTTCAGCTCTATCAATGGCTTTTTTATGATCATGATTACTGCTAAACTTCAGCCAAACCATGACTACCCCTATACAGTGTCATTACCTCTAACGTCATGATCATTACCTCTAACGTTGGACCTGATTTTGGCTTGATGGTTTCGGTGTGTTTGCAGGTGAAGAAACATGAGGCGTTCGAGAAGCTGGTTGAGGCGCAGGACGAGAAGCTGGACTCGCTGCGTGGGCACGGCGTCAAGCTCGTCGAGCAGAACCACTTCAACTCGCCTCATATCAAAGCCCGCATCGATGAGGTCGCCCAGCGCAGGAACTACGTCAAAAAAGCCACAAAGTGAGGCTTTCGTTTGAATTTTTCTTGCGTAGATGTCTTGGTTAGCATTTAGTTTTCGATTGAATTTTCCCCACGTAAACGTCTTGGTTGGCGTTTAGGTTTATAATATTGAAGAACCACATTCGAATTCAAGTTCATGTATCAAATCAAATTAAAAATTCTACGTCAGGAACACCGATGATCGTATCGTTTTCCATTTTTTTGGCTTTTGTAGGCCTTTACTGTGTTTATCAAACCATTAAAATTGGTGATGTTGTGTGACATGTTGCAAAATAAGTCATTGTGCTGAGACTTTAGTGACGGCACTTTCATATTTCATTCTAAAGTTTATTCCTAATGTTAAATTAGGTAAAAATGATATTGAATGAATAAGGAATCTGTTGTGTCGCTAGAAAGGCTCAAGTACCATTACACATTCTAATGGTACTTGTGTGCTTGACGGCAGTCAATTTTAGGTTCTTTGAAATACACTCAATTTAAACGAATACAGGCATCTCAAGAATACTTCATAACCGCCCAGAGGGCGCCAAGAAACAACGTTGTGGGATCTATCGTCCACAAAAGTTTGTGCCAAAGTTTCAACACTTTACTCGTGTTTTCTAAGCATTGCTTGAGCACTTCAGCCATTTTAATTTCTTGCCGAGTTTTTGTCCTGGTTCCTATTCTTTCAGTAGAGTAATATTTGTTGCTCTAAAGTAAAATACTTTTTAATATTAAATGTTGTAATTACTCAAGAATAGCTAAAAACTACCCTAGGTCAAATTTTTGCCTATTTCGTTTTTTGTGTTATTGAATTTTCCTTACAAATTCTGCGAATGAAAGTAATCCATAATATTCTTACTTGGGGTATGTATCGCGACAACTGTTCTATCGGGTGTGCAGTATTTACGTGTTATATAATCTCGTAAACCCTTCAGAGGGATACAACTGTTGTATCTATGGGAATTCGCGCTCCCAGGGGGACAATGTGAGGGCCCAAGCTAAAGGTTAGGTAGGCTTTCTTTTTGTTAAAATAACATAGGTTTTTGTTTTGTTACGGACCAACTTTTTTTTGGTTCACTGCTATCCTATTTTTTCAACGCCTACTACTTTCTTCTTCTACTTTGATCTTGTTTCATGAACTTCTTTCTCATCTTACTGTTTATATGCCCTTTCTGCGTAGATTCCATGTTCCCTTAACTCCATACTAAATGGTGCCTTCTTCCTTCCTCTCTTTGGATCTCATTTGTTGAGGATAGGGAGGCTTAACTAATAATCCAATCCAATCTCATAAATATGTTACCTAAACACACATGACTTGTAGAGTTAAACCTACATGTGTCAGCATTTTATTTGATCTTGACGATTCTCTGGAAAACAGAACCCGAATGGGTCAATAGGAGCAATCTCTTAGCATGTGTCTGTTTGATATTAGATAGCAATTTGTTGGCACGTCTCTTTATTTAATTTTAAAATAACTCTTTATTTAAGGAATTTTTTAATATGTTCGAATTTGAAATCTGAGTCCCTCTTGACTGAAGCAATTTTTAGCGTGTCAGTATTTGATAATAATATAACTCTTGACTGTCCATGATGACAGGGACCACAAGAAGCTGCTGGACGACGCCCTGCTGTACGCACAATTCATGAGCGATGTGGCGGACGCAAGCTCGTGGATCGCTGAGAAGAACAGTCACCTCGCCAGCGAGAACTCGAAGGGCGATGCCACATCCTTCCAGGACAAAGTCAAGAAGCTGAAGAAGCATCAGGCTTTCATGGCCGAGCTTCATGCTCACGAGCCCATGATGCAGGAGATCACAGTAAAAGGTGGGTGAAATCAGTGTCAGATCATACTGAACTCTTGCTCAGAAATGTGATGTTTATTTTACCGTTGTGACAACCACCATTGTCCGAAAGACAGTGGCACTAGGTTGTTGAAATGTTCTAGGCGCTAGTGGCACTAGGTTGTCGCCTACACGGCTATGGGGAAGATTATGCTGCTTGGCATTGCTATTCGAAGAATTCATTAGGGTACATTTGCGGCAAGAAATTAGACGTGGGAAAGATGTTTGTAAAAGTGGCTTTTAAAATATCCTTGCTAGGTTGAGCGGTAAAATGGGTGTAATGACAACCTGCAATGCTCACTAAGCCATTCGTACCCTTCATTCTTTGGTGGGTGTGGTGAGAGTACGATTATGCTTGGAAATGGGTGTAGAGAGAAAATTCCTTTTAATGATAGATATCTTTAGGGAAACCACCCGTTAAGGAGGGTATGTTGGTCTACTTAAACTACCTGAAACGGCGTCCTATTTTTTCCAACTCATTTGGAGTGGGGGAGTTGGGTAAGGTTATATTATCCATTTTTTTCTACATTTTGGGACGGGGTCTTTTGTTCTTTACGGCGCTCTGATAGGTAATTGAGGGATTACTGTTGTAAACAAAAATTAAATACACCACCCCATATGCTGCGTGAAACTCATCATTATTGGTTATCGCACATAATTATGAGTCACTTGTATGGCATGAAACTTATCACACTTTGTTATTAAATATTCTTTTGGCGGTGCTTCTATGTGCCAGTAATTTGGTGTATTGGATGAATTATACATAAAATATTTCCACATGCTACCATGACGATGTACATGACCGAGCAGCGGAGATGCTCCTGAAGAAAGACCACGCCTCGTCGGTCGAGATCAAGCAGCAAGTCGACGACCTGGTGGAGAAGTGGACGCGCCTCACTCTGGGGGCCGAGAATCACTCGAGGGGCTTGGAGGAGGCTCAGGATATCCTCAGCTTCAACACCCAGGCCGAGAAGGTCGACGCCTGGATCAGGGATAAGGTGAGGTTAACTGTGTTTTGATGCTGAATGTGGACTTTTGGTAATGATGGTGATATCAAAGTAGACATATAGTGGTTGTGTCGGTGTAAATGTGGGCTCATAATGATGGTATCGGTTTGAATGTGGGCTCACAATGATGGTATCGGTTTGAATGTGGGCTCACAATGATGGTATCGGTTTGAATGTGGGCTCACAATGATGGTATCGATTTGAATGTGGGCTCACAATGATTGCATCAGTGTAATTGTGGGCTCACAATGATTGCATCAGTGTAATTGTGGGCTTACAATTATAGTGTCAATTTGATTTTGGGCTCACAATAATAGTGTCAGTTTGAGTGTGGGCTCACAATGGTGGTGTGAGTATGAATGTGGTGTGCCATCATGATCGTTGCAATGTAAATGTGAGGAGCCCACAATGACACCAGCGTAATTGTAGGTCTTACCCTGAAATTTCGTTCTGAATGTAGGCCTATATCAGTGATGTGGATGTGAACATCTATGATGGAAATATAAATTATTGTCGTACGTTTACGTTAGCCGATGATCACAAAGTTGTAGGGGACGCTGGCCTGCAGATGGTGATCAAAATTCAAATTATTTTAATACTTTCGTTGTGCTGTCTTTTTGCATTTTTGGTGGTGACTCTTGCCCAGTATGACGAATTGATGTGCTCCTCTAAGAAAAGCACAGCTATTGTATGTATGGGAATTAAAATGAAGAAGCTTGAGGTCCCGAGGTAAAGGATAGGTAGGTGTTCCTTTTGTTGAAATGGAACAAGTTTTTTTTGTTACGGCCATCTTTTTTTCGGTTCACTACCATCCATGTTTTTCAGCATCTATGTTCGTCGTGTTATAATGGTTGTTGCGTTGAGTGATTGTTCATTGACGAAAGTTTTCTTGTGCTTCTTATGTTGCATTGAGTGGAAATATCGGTGTAATTTTGGGTTATGGAAAGTTACTTTCTGTTGCCTAGTGTGTGATTGTTGGTCTTATGGTAAAAGTATATTTTGTCAAGTGTTAAATGACATTTTATTTTTATGAGCAGTAGGATGTAAAAAATCGTACGTTTTCTCTGCAAAGATTTCATAATTTTCTGCTTCAGGTTGATTTTGGATGCGTTGTGATAATTTTCATGTACTTCTTTGAAAAAAACTCATTTAATCAAAAACTACAAGTTACAGTTCTTCACTCCAATTTTAAAAAGTCTCACTGTCCCCTAGCTTGATGTGTAAGCACAATCTAAATTCTCAACGTCTGATTTGATTCCTCTTCTTTCCTCCCTTTCCGAAACGCTAGGTGTCTCCATTAATTTATAAATTAAATTTTCGTTTTTGTGTGCAACCGTACTTTTCGTTTTAGTCTTCCTCGAATTTTTCATAACGTTTTTTCTTCCATCCTTTGCTATATTTCTTTCCTTTCCATTCGGGTAATTCTTTTTCCCTTTATCGCGAACGTTACTCATGACTCAGAAATATTTCCCGTCTAAACAACAAAACTGATGGTACAAATTGGTGCTCCAGATGCTGCTGGTGCAGGCGCACGACTTGGGACGCGACCACGAACACTGCACATCGCTCATGCGCAAGCTGGACGACGTGGACTCGGACATGCGTGTGGACGACGCTCGCTTCGTGAACCTCAACAAACTCGCTGACAAGATTGTATCGCAGGCGCACGGTGACACCGGCGCCGTCATCAAACGCAGGGACGACCTCAACCACAAGTGAGGGAGCTGTCACCTTGCAGGGGAGGGTAGTGGATTTGCAATTTCTGCACTCGGAGAATGCTACAGTATTAGGTGTTTTATTTCTCGATCAGAGAAGAGAGTTGCACTTCAACCAAACATGCGAGAGCGGTTTTCTTATTGTTGGTGCCCTCCGTTTGTTTTTAGCCCTCTCGAATTACTGTCAACTTTTAAAGCGTGATGAGTCAGACCAGAGTTGGCGAGCCGTGGTTAAACGATGACCGTGTTGTTATTTAATAACAAGATCATCCCTTTGATGTGATAATCTATAACTGGTGGTACATGTTTGTTACTTGCTCGTCTATGTGACAGGACTGGCTTCGTTTTCACTTTGAAAAAATGCACTTGAACTTGAATGAAAATTTTCTGGTGTTCGCTCATGTCGTTAACAAAAAGTGTACTGTTACTTCAAATGTGTATCGCGTTCTTCAGAGACCAGGCTGAGGTTAACAAAATTTAACTTTGGTTTGAGGATCGTGTATCTTAAACAAACCATGTACCTTATTCTTATTAGACATCAATATACTAGTTCTAACATTTAGATGAAAACGCAACCGTGTGGAGATCTAATCTGAAACGGAAATCTCCGGTTTTAGATTTTATTTTTGCTGTGGTTGCACTTGTTCTATCACATTATTACAAAGTGTATTTCTTGCAGGTGGTCAGCTCTTAAGGGCGCCCTGGAAGCCTATCGCGCGGACCTAGAAGGCGCCTTGGAGGTGCATGCCTTCAATCGAGACGTCACTGACACCACGGAGCGCATCGTCGAGAAGGCAGCGTTGCTGTCCTCCGAGGAGACGGGCAGGGACCTCTACCAAGTCGAGGGACTCAAGCGTAAGCAAGAGAACATTCTGAGGTGAGCGATACTTTGACGTGTGTAGACATCTTCTGTTTCTCCAATGACCTGTAAAGTTGTTGCTTGTGTGATGGTTCACTCAGGGGAAGATCTCTTATTTCAACTGCATTAGCCATTAAAATAGGTATGTTAAAACGAGTGATGAAGATGATGTGGATTTTAATTATGGAGCTGGACTTGAGGTTCCTTAATGTTGATAGAGTAAGGCTGTATTTCAATTTTGTCCCTGAGTTTTAATGCACGGTATTCTTAGCCGTGAACGCCTTTATTTATGGTTGATCATATTCGTGTGTTAAAAAGTTTACTATGGTAGAGGATGGGCCGATGTTTCAACCTATAACTCCCACATGTAAATGAGGTGCAAATGTGTACAGAATTAGGCTAAACATATAAGCAGTCTCTGGTAAAAAATAAGCTAAAATTAACCAGATAAATGGGACGTTATTTTAGGTGATAGAATTTTGTGGGAAATAATGTCGTTAGCTGATATTAATGAAATTCAAATGCATTTTTACCTACACAGCTGCATTGTGCTATGCTTTACCGTAAGAATAATTTTTATTTGGGAGTGAAGTGTAAGGCTCCATGACGCACTTTTTAGTAAGGTCGTCCGGAAACCTGTCTTTCGTCAAGTGTTTTCAGTTCATTGCATTGTGTAGAAACCTTGTTTCATTATTAAAGTATGTTATTGCGAAACTCGGTAGTGCATTCTTCCTGGCGATGACGGCATGTGAGACTACTGTGCTCGCCAATAGCAGCACGGATTTATTTTAGTTATTTCTCGAAATGGTCTCAGTTGCGCTGCGCGTTGGTGGCTGATGTACAAGGTGTCCACAAAAAATTTATCCACTCGCCGATATATGTATATATTATGATACCGGAACCACACAACTGTTCTATGGTTCTAGTATCATACATACGTACATCGATCAGTGGATACATTTTTTATGGACACCCTGTGGTGTGGGCTTGTTATTGATCAGAGTTATAGCAATACTTATGATACCGAACTTCCAGCACTTCGTTTTGACTATGATCTTGCCATTCCAGGGACATGTCGGCGATCGATAAGAAGATAAAAGAGCACGAGACCGAGGCCCGCCGTCTGTCTCGCAAGTACCCCACCAAAAAAGAGGAGGTGGCCGCCAAGCTGGGGGAGGTGCAGGGGGCGTGGGACACACTCTGTGGAGCCAGCACCGCCAGAGATGGGGCTCTTGGGGCTGCGTACACCCTGCACAGGTTCCAGGTAGGCTGCTTTGGCGAAGGAGTAGAAAAAAACGGTTTAACACTTTGACTGCAATTGGTAAAACTGAAGTTCAATATTCAACTCAAATTTAAAGTCAGTTGTAATAAGCAATTTTGGAAATAACAATTATTAGCTGGATCATGCCCTCATTCTAGGTCAATTAAATATGTATCAAAATTGAAAGTGTGACTACAATCGGACAGCAGAATTTTGAAAATCCCCCTCCGTGGCCACCGGTGGCGCACGTTGTGGTCAAAGTGTTAAGTAGTTTTGATGAAGGTAGTTGATAAAGGTAGTTTTTATGTTTTTGTTTTTCCCCGAACCTAATTTTGTGCATCTTGCATTGTCTCACAATGTAGGTGTCGGACTAAATGATAACAAGAACGTATATAAAGAAGCTTACAATAATGAGTATTCATTAACTTCAATTTTAATATTTTTTTCCAATTTTTTATCATTGATATCATTTGGCTTATCATTTACAAATGATCTGTTTTTTGCGTCCATTATTTCTGAAAAATTTTGTGGAATCTTACAAAGGCTAGAATGTGCCGTTGTTCATTTCTCTGGTTAAGAGACGTGCGATTGTCGTTAATGCTGAAGCATTTTATTGCCATTTCGATCTTTTTCAGTACCTGATATCCATTTTTTGACATTGGAGAGGATTGGCTTAGCCTATTTTAGCTGGCATGCTCATGAGGTGCGCGAAGTCATCCATTGCGTACACACTCTTCATGAGTGTCCAAAAATGCGAGCAGCGAAGAATCTAAAATACAGTTGAAGAATCAATTTATTTGATACTACTTATTTGATATTACTTCATTCTTCTATGCTTGATTATTATTTGGATGATTTTTTTTACTTCAATTGATGCGAGCTGCTCTTACACAGCCGAAGAGATCATTTGATTCTGGCCCTTCACTCTGAAGGGTCGAGGCACTTGACCGAACGGCTGCTGCCGCAGGAGCGTAATCGTTCATGGCTCCCTCACGAGGCTTTGGATAGACAATAAGTTTAGGATAGTTAAGTTTGTCTACCCAATGCTGTAGGGACTGGAGCCCCCAGGGTAGATACAGTTAGGCGACCTCAGCTATAGATAGGCCTTCAGGATTTCTACCTTTCGTGACCACTTTGCTTTCTTCAGTTTACATATTTTCTCCATTATCTCTTCTTTTTTTCATTCTTCTTCTTCCTGCCTGATTTGCTGTTTCTATACGCGGGATATCCTGTTAGGAACGCACCTTATGTATAGATTCTAAGTTGCCAACAGTCCATACTAAAAGGTCACTTCTCTTCGATCCCTTGAGATCCCCCTTATTGGGGCTAAGGAGTTTAAAACTAACAAGTATTATCACTATAATGAAAATATTAAGACCAATTTTTCATGACTTGTTTGTTGTCTGTTTCCTTCTTTCTGTCTCACATGGAGCAAGTCGTGACGTCACGCTACATTCAGCTTCCTCTGTGTAGAGGAGTGGTCAAGGCGTAGAATATCGCGTCCTGTATACGAATTAACCTAGTCTATTTTTATCCACAGTCTGAGCTACGTGAACTGGAGAAGTGGGCAGACTCCCTCATAGTTGCCTTCACAGCCGCCCCGCTCCCCACCAATGCTACCGAAGCGCAAGTCCTCCTCCAAACTCATCAGGAGAAGAAGGTGAGCTCCTCTAACACTTTAACTGCAATTGGTTGAACTGAAGTTCTGTATTCAACTCGAATTTGACGTCAATTGTAGTAAGCAATTTTAAAAATAGCAAACATCAACTGGATCGCGCATTTATTGAGCTTTTATTAGGGATTTATAAAAATTAGGTTTGGGACTATTGGTCGGCCAGCAGCATTATAATTATCTCCTGTGTGGCCACCGGCGACGCGAGTTGCGGTCAAAGTGTTAAGCTCACGTGTGTGCAACGAAGTAAATTGACACGCGGTAGCGTCATGATGCGGTGGCGCCATGGTGTGATGAACCAACACTGGTTACGACTCTACTGCCTCTTGTGGTACAAATGATAATCTTGGAATGTTGAAATACCTGCTCTGGTTAGTGAACCTGATAACGCAGTATCACCGAGTGTCGAAAATCATCTTATGCTTTAAGATGCGTGCGATATAACTTATTTTTACTTGAAACGTTCGAAGTCTTATTTTCAATTCTCAAGGGCGCATATTTCCTACAACTTAATTCGGCCACCAAGGTGCATAACTCTTGCATAACGGTACTAATTTTGCGGTTATAGTAATTTTTTAATGTCAGCGATAACGTAACTCGAGTTATCACTTGTTTAAAGTGAGTCATTACCCCACGAAAAAAAAATTGCATTGCAGTACAAAATAGCCCCTTTGCAAACCAAAACTTTTCTTAATTTAACTGTTTTTTATTCAGGCTGAGATCGAAGGTCGACGTAACGACTTCAAGCAGCTCCGTCAATTCGGAGAGCGTCTCATCGCTGAGCAGCACAAGGCGAAGCAGGCGATCTCAGAGAAACTGGTCTCCCTGCAGGCCGTGCAGGATAAGGTAAGCTAGTAGCATCAGTCAGTTTTGACTGACTGACAATCAGTCTTGTAGTATCAGTCAACCGTGTAGTATCAACACTAGTCAATTTTGTAGCACTAGTCGGCTTGTGTGATACCATGGTGTAGCCTAATGCTCTAATGGAATGTGTAAGAATACTTATTCTACCTTTCATTGAATTTTGATTACGCTTGGTTACTCAACCAAGCAGGGTTAAAGAGAAAGCTATTACCATGATGTATTAGAATTTGATGATACCTATAACGTTTTGTCCCACACGTATACGAGGCTGCGTTCGTGAATCTAAAGCAACACTCTTCACTCTCAGGTGTTGTCCGAATGGCGTGCTCGACAAGACAAGCTCGCGCAGGCCAATCAGCTGCAAGTATTCCTGAACATGGCGAGCCTCGCTTCTGAGTGGCTAGCGGACCAGCAGGCATTCCTCAACAATCAAGATCTTGGCGTGAGTCCTTTGTTTATTACTTTAATTATAGAAAAATATGCGTCCGATTTACCTCTATTTTCTGTTTTTCAAGTGAAGTTTAAATCATCTCATTTCGTCAGTCAAACCAGCGTCCTCACGGACTGCCGAGCGTGAGATTTTTAAAACTGCTTGAGAATTTTAAGTACATAATTAATTTATTGGGAAATTATTTGTAAACGCAGATTTTATTAAAAATTTTCGTAAATGACATTCAAAATGCCCAGTTGTGAAAGAAACATATTTTTCGTTTGTTTTGTATCCTACGTGAGGGTACCATGCAAATAAGTACATTTCGGTGTTGGCGTTGTTTCCTGAGTTTACATTTCATTTTCTTTTAGATGCAATAGCGGATTTTATTGTAATTTTTAGCATTTAAATATTTTGGTAGTGAAATTTTCAGTTCACTGACTACAATTTTGGATCACTTGTGTTTCTTGTGGATTCTCGTTTTTCATGTTAGACGTTATATTTCCATTACTTGTACCTTCCTGTTCTCGTAGTATTAGTTGTGCTGGTAAAGTTGATGTTGAAAACTCGTTGACGCCCCTAAGCACATTCAATTCTCCCTCAGGACTCCCTTGGCAGCGTCGAGGCTCTGATGCGCAAACACGCGGCCTTCACCACGTCTTTCGAGGCGCAGAGCTCCAAGGTGGACCACATGCAGGTACGTGAGGCTGGCAGGTGTCAAACTTTCGAAACACCAGCCGACTGATGTTCAACTCATGCTCACTTAGAGGTTAACTCACGCTTTACCTTTTAACGTCAGCAATTTTGTACTCATATTACCGTCATCATTGGCACCGGCATCATGTAGTCATCGACATCACAACGAGGAAGTGACTGCCACTCGACAATGAACTTTGACGAACACATTATGGCACAAATTTCACAAGGAATAAAATATATTAAAGCTGTTTTTGAAAGTGGATTTTGAAATCCTCTTTGACGATAAAGGGTTAAGAGGAGTCAACCCAGCGATATTTTATTTGTGGCCGATTGTTCCGAAATTTGCCCAACAAATGTAATTTTTTGAAAGGAAACATATTTTGCTCATGCAACTTTTTCGGTTTTGGCTTTAGTTTTTTAGAAAATGAGAAATATTTTTCAAAGAATTTTCTTGGGCAATTCTAAAGAATAGAAGTCAATGAGTTTTCATGATAGAAAAAAAACCAAAGACAGTTTTAAAGACAGTTCCAAAGACCAAATTGTTTCTTGTCCGAGGAAGCTTGACTGAAAAGCGTGCGGACCTGTGTTGAAATGCGCAGTTTACCTTTTATTTGAGTGTATCCGAAATTTTTTTGTTTTCGTCATTTTTATTACAAGCAAAAAATTTTACAACATTCTCAAAATCTCGCTCTAACAACTCGAATATTCGTGTAAAAATTCATTGCACCTATCTTAATTATTTGTTTAGAAAAGCAGACTGTTTTTTCTCAAATTCATTATTTGCTGTTTTATCTGACACTTGTATTTGCCGTGCAGAAACTAGGCAAGAAACTGGTGGACGAAGACCACTACGATTCGGCTGGCATCAGGTCCAAGATGGCGGAGGTGACCGAGAAAAAGCAGCAGCTGCTCGACGCCGCCAAGGAACGTGGCGAGAAGCTTGCAATGTCACGCGCTCTGCAGCAGTTCCTGCGTAATGTTTACGAGGTGTGTAGTGTGTGGTTGCCAGCTGTGCGGTGCGTGGTTGCCAGCTGTGCGGTGCGTGGTTGCCAGCTGTGCGGTGCGTGGTTGCCAGCTGTGCGGTGCGTGGTTGCCAGCTGTGCGGTGCGTGGTTGCCAGCTGTGCGGTGCGTGGTTGCCAGCTGCGCGGTGCGTGGTTGTCTGCTGCGCGATGGTAAAGGGGATCGAATTGTGTGCTACATGGCTCAGTTCTTTCGTGATTCTTGTTTTTTGTGTGTGCGAGATGCGGATACAATGCTGGTGTGATCAAAGAACAATGGTAGAGAGCTGTTTATGTAAAGTACTACTGAATTGGTAATAGTGTTTTAAAATGATGCATCTTCATTTAATAGCATTTAAATATAGTAAATTGAATGTAGAGTAAGCACACTCGGAAGAGACTCCTTCTAATGTCGTGTTAGATTTTAAGGAAAATCTGCAAAGGTTACATTTTTGACGGTTGCTCATCCTTGTGATGCGAATTAGTAGAGGGCAGCTCGTCAACAAAACAGCATGTGGAAATGAAACATATGCGATGCAGGCGTGCGGAAACATTTCTGTGAATGATTTATTTTACATTTAAATCAGCTGTTTATGTACTAGTATATGCATTTGTTGCTACTTCAGCTACGAGTTTGAAAAAGCCTATTAATTCAGAAGGAGATACAGATTTATTTACTTGCATCTTTGAAATGGCTGCCATTTGCTGAAATCTGTACCCTCACTTCTTGCTATATTTCTACAGGTGGAGGGCTGGATAGGCGAGAAGCTGCAGGTGGCATGTGACGAGTCCTACTTGGACTCCAGCAATCTACAGTCTAAGAAACAGAAGCACCAGGCCTTCGAGTCTGAACTCCAGGCCAACTCGAGTCGGCTCTCCGTCGTCCTCCAGGAGGGTGCGTTCTGGCAAATGTTGAATGTTTCTTTTTAACGACACAGAATTGGGGTCCATTTACGTCAACCATTGATCAAATACTGGAAGTCCCCAAAAAAATGTACTCACTCTTAAACAGTCTAGTACTCGTGTACATGTTTTGTTGTAATTTAGGTATTTTTTGAGACAGAAACAATTCTAACGAGTTAATAAAACAAGAGTATTGCATTTCATAAAATTAGGTGCCTTATAAGGAAACTTAGTTGCACTTGAAACCGAACAAAATAGTTGGTGTAATCGTCAGTCAAAAGATGAGATCATTTTTTTAGGATGCCCTTTAGTTGTGGAGAACGCTGTTTCGCTGTTAATCAATGATCAGGATGCAAGTCATTTTGAGGCATTCATACATCTATGTATTTAGCTACGTTTTTTTGTTTCTGCCGTTATGCAAAATGCGACTTGCATGTGAAGTACACAGACTAAAAATGAATTTCACCAACTTGGCAAAAAATTGTTCCTGCAATGGTAGCCCCAAAAAGCTGTGAAGGCATTTCGATAATATTTTCAATTCGCTGTCGCAATGGAAAGCTTCGGGTGGAACTAGCGCTGTCTAATGTAAAAAATTGCCATCAATTAATGAAATATCTCATTCCGTGGTGTGCAGTTCATTCCTAGGGAAACTGTGACCTTTAACGCTTTCTGAAATACGTGACGTTTTCACTTTTTTACATCTCGGGGTATATCCTGTTTAACCTCAATACCCCTTCACCTGTTTTTGTCATACTTAACCATTTACCGCGTCTGTCTTATTTTCTACACCTATCTGTTAACAACTTGCGAAATTACCATCCTGTCGGATTTTCCCGAGCTCACTCCTCGATTCTATCTACCCCATTCAGTACTGAACCCAACCATTCCTTCTCACATCCGACTGATGTTACCCATGCTTTCCAGGGTCGGACTTGCTGAGCAAGAAGCACTACGCCAACCAAGAGATCCAGGCGCGCCTCGACGCCCTGGAGTCGCTATGGCAGGAGTTGCAGGACAGCTCCACCCTCAAACGGGAGAGGCTGCACCAGGCGTACCAGGTGCGTGGTGGTCACCTCCTCAGCTTCCTTAGGGTACTAGCCAAACATGGTAGAAATAGTTTAGGAATTTGGTTCTGAATTTTTCTTCGAAGTTGATTTTTTCAAGAATTTCGCATTTGGTTGTGAATTTTTTTCAAGTTGGTTCAAGAATTTGGAATTAGGTTGTGAATTTTTTTTCATAGTTGATTTCCTTAAAAAATTTTAATTTGTTTGTGAGTTGTTTTTTCAAAGTTGATTTTTTTAAGAGTTTTGAATTAAGAAATGAATTGCTTCTTTCAAAGTCGATTTCTTTGAGAACCGCCCTCACATTGCAGGAAGGAGTAATAAATACAAGGATGTTGGTTCAGCCGAACCAGGGTACAAGTGTGTGCTTAAAACGCGTGTGAAAATTTCCTGAACATGTTTTCTGAGCTGCGTAATGTTATGGTGTGATGCACGCTGTAACTTCAACTTTTCTATGGTGTATGTAAAATAAAATTTCGTCGCTATTTTTCATTTTGTTACTCAAAATTTACTTATTGTTCCCTTTCCGTAGAGTTTTTATTGAAAACCACATTGAAAATCATATTGTTAATATTTGATGAAAAAATCGTATTGTAAAGGTAATGGTTTTCAGTATTAATCACCAATTATTTGTAATAAAATGCATTAACAGGTAAATTACGTGTCTGGATTATGTAGGTATGAAATTTTTCCACTTTTTGATAGTGAGCTTTTCACTGGTCACAAACATTTTTTTTTTATTCTCTACCATGTTTCTGTATCAGAAAAGTTAGTTTATATATCAGTGCACATGTACTTCCTTCTTACGGTTTTTACGACTGTCATCTGACGTGCGTCAACTGGTGTACAGGCTCTTCTGTTCGCACGGACTCTGGAAGACCTGGACGGCTGGATGGACGAGGTAGAGTGCGCCTTGCAGTCAGAGGACCACGGCCGAGACCTCACGTCTGTACACGCCCTCATCAACAAAAACAACAGGCTTATGCAGGACGTCAACGCCCACAGTGTCGAGATCGAGCAGTGCCAGGTCTGAGCTTGTGTCGCTTCCTCCTCATTTTGGTGCAGAATGTGAATTGCAAAAGCCAGACAGGAGATTTTAATGTGGAATGTGAGAGTTTGAAGTAGAATACAGCAATTTTGGTGTAGGATGTGAGGCTTTCTCCTAAAAGATGAAGTGTCGGCGTTGAGGACAAGATTTTGAATGGAGCATGATATTTAATCTTCAACTTTGTGTGTGTGCAGCGCTTTATTTCTGAGTGGGGAAACTTTTTTAAATGTATAATGAAAATTTTTGGGTAAAGCTATAGATTTTGTAGTGAAATGGAAGATTTTAATATAGAGCAAGAAAATATCGGATTGAGCTACAGTAAAATCATAGGTTAATTGCAGGTTGAAACATTCAGGTAAGTGTGGGTTAAAGCACATAATAGCATGGAAGAGATTTGTAAGTACAGTGAATTCTATCGTCCTATTACTGTTAAAAATACGAGTTTGGATGTTGAAGCTGCAATGCCTTGAAAATTTTTGGTGATAAAGCACTGGCGTTATCAAAATTTGCAGGACAAAAATAGTGGCCAAAATGGGACGGAATCTCAGGACGGAAACCCGAATGAAACCTGGTTCATTTTTGATACTGTTTCATTATGAAGTTTTCACGTTTGTTTGAATACTCGTTGCTACGAATTAACGAACTTTAGAACAAAAAGTTTTAACATTCTTTAGGGGAATAAATAAGATATTCTCTCATTTTGTTGCATCAGAGTGATGTAATTTGCCACTAAAAACAAACTTCTAATTTATTCATCCTTCCAATTGGAAAGTATGGTCAGTAAAGGCACCATACAATGCAGTTGAACAGTGTTCGGGCTGTAATTTTTGATTGGGTTGAGGGTAAAAAAGTGAGGTGAAACTGATCTGATTTGAACATTTTCAGGAGGTTGCCAAAGCATTTGCCAAGGATGACCACTTCATGAAGGAAGACATACTGGACCGCACCAAATCTGTCACTAAAAGGTATGTCGAGTTCTTTCGGTGCCCCATCGTATTTCTAGGGAAATAAAACTGACTTCCGATACCTCATGCATTATTGTAATTATAATTTTTACCGAGTGTCTGTGCGATAATTTTGCGTGTTTTTCGTAGCGGTATACACTTCTCAACTGTGTTGCATTCACTTCTTAACTTGATCATTCTCCTCCTTCTTGCTCTCTTTAGAAAGAATAGTCACAAATTTTTCCATTAATAGTGAAGCATTCATTTCCATTTTTCTTGTTGCAATGCTCTTCTCGAACATCCCGAGTACTTTCATGAGCACCGCTATCAAAATCTCCTACGCTGTTGAAATTTGACAGCGTTTATTGTTCCTAATCCTGAGACAGTGTTAATAGTTCCAGCAACAAATGCATCTCTTATTGTCTGCAGGTACGAGAATTTGCAAGAGCCTCTGCAGATTCGCCAGGAGAACCTGTCAGCGGCGCTGCAGCTGCAAGAGCTGCTCAGGGACGTGGACGAGGAGCTGCTGTGGCTGCATGAGAAGACGCCCGTCGCTGCCAGTGAGGAGCTCGGCGACAGCCTCACGGCCGTCCAGAACTACATCAAGAAGCATCAGGTCAGTGTCTGCGTCTTTGCCTGAATGTGTGTGTCGTTGGCTGTGTGTGCCTTTGACTGCGTGTTCGTGTGTGTCTTTGACTGGGTGTTTGTGTGTGTCTTTGACTGGGTGTTTGTGCGTGTCATTGACTGGGTGTTTGTGCGTGTCATTGACTGGGTGTTCGTGTGTGTCATTGACTGGGTGTTTGTGTGTGTCTTTGACTGGGTGTTTGTGCGTGTCATTGACTGGGTGTTTGTGCGTGTCATTGACTGGGTGTTCGTGTGTGTCATTGACTGGGTGTTTGTGTGTGTCTTTGACTGGGTGTATTTGTGTGTCTTTGGCTGTGTGTGTGCACTCGTTCTTGGATTGCCAGTGCGTGTAGATAATAATGACTAACTTGAAGACCGGACTAGCACAAACACAACCAATCAGTGTGGCTGCCGTGACGAGACTATTTGACATTATTGACAGCCTCAGAGACCAGGGTACACAGACGTGACCAATCAGCGTGACTGCTGTGACGTGACTATTCCATAGGTCAACCTGTGCTGTGGAGTCCCAACACAGGCGCTTCAGTCTAGTGTTAACTGTCAAATTACCCGGAGACGGACAAATTACCCAGAGACGGAGCTAACTGTTACGTACAATGCCACATTTCAGATGATCATAAACTCAACTACGATTCATTGCTTCCATGAAGTTTTTTATCTATGAAATTCTTTCCGTGCGTCAATGTAGTGAAAACTTCTAATTTTCGCGCAGGCTTTGGAGGCCGAGATTGCCTCGCATGACCCTGTCATCAGCAGCGTGAACAGCAGGGCACAACAGATGGTTCGCTCAGGCCACTTTGCCTCTGAGGACATCACTGCGCGGTCCGACCACCTCACCAAGGCCATGAGCGCACTCAAAGACGCTGCCAGCGTCCGCAAACTCAGGCTCATGGATGCCCAAGAAGTCCATCAAGTCAGTATCGCTTTTTAAATGTGTACACCATGATGTTAGTGGCTGCTGAAGTCCATACCGTATCTCTTTTTATATGTGTGCTCATTGATGCTAGCGGGTGGCGAAGTCCATACCGTTAGTCCGTCTTTTTATATGTGTACACAATGATGTTAGTGGGTACGAAAGTCCATACCGTCAGTATCTATTTTTATTTATGTATTAAATGATGTTGATAGGTGAGATCGTCCTCCACCTCTTGGGACGAGAGAAATGCTGAGATAATTTATTCTTGTAAAACAATTCAGGCACTACAGTGATTGTGAAGCACACCTCAGATTTTACGTCGAGGAGGAGTTGGTTTCTGAAATTTGTAATTCTCACGATGTTAATTTATCATATTCGAATGAGAGTTCACGCATTGCAAGAAAGATGTGGAGTTCTAACTGGCGCGAGGGTTTTTGAATAGTTAATCGATCAATTTTAGAAGCCTAACAGTTTTTCGTTGTGAAAAATTCTATCTTTTATTGTTCAACATTCGTCATTGTTGAAAAATTTGAATATCTTTTCCAAAAGTTCGTTATTGTTAAAAAATTTTAATGTCTTTTCCCAACGTTCGTTATTGTTGAAAATTTTAATTAGTCTCTGCAACATCGATCTGGCTCATTCTGTTATTGGGAACTAAAAAATAGTTCAATTTGCTACCAGCATTGACCGCCATCGTAATTGCTAAAATGAAAGCCATTTACAGTTCTACTCTGAGGTGCACGAAGCCCAAGGCTACCTGCGGGAGAAGCGGCCCCTGGTGCTGTCGCAAGACTACGGCAAGGATGAAGACTCTACTCAGATCCTGATCAAGAAGCTGGAGAGCCTCACGAGGGACATCAAGGGCTTCCACTCGACCATTCAAAAGCTCGACGCCACCGCCACCAAACTGACAGAGCGCGGCCACTTCGACAGCGACAACGTTGCGAAAACCATGGTGGGTTTTGTTGAGTGTTGGTGTAGTGTAGCCAGGCGTTTTAGTTATAATGTTCGTCATCTATGAGAATAAGCGCTCCCAAGAGGAATATGTGAGATGCTATGCTAAAGGTTAGGTAGATCTTCCTTTTGTTGAAATAGAATTGGTTTTTTGTTTTGTTGTAGACTCATTTTTCTGTTCACTACTGTCCTGTTTTTCAGCCGCTACTACTTTCGATTTCAACTTTCATCTTGTTTCATGAACTTTTTTCTCAACTTACTGTTTCTATGTACCTTTTGCATAGATTGCGCGTTCCCTTAACTTCATAATAAATGGTGCTTTACTCTCTTTAAAACACTTTTGTTACAGTTTTGGGGGCTTCAACTAATTTCTAATTTAATGTTCATAGTAAGTGTAGCTCTCATAAAATAAGCATCCAGGCCCATTGAACTAGTGTCGTGTCATGATAAACAATCTGAACGTGTCAGTTTGAAGAAAGCGCTCTAACACAGACCTGCAAGTCAAGTGCAGTGTTTCTTTCTTGTATCCTCGGGTTATTCCTTCTTACAAAAAATGGAACGTGGCTGTCTCTTTATCGTCAATATTTTGTTTTGCGTCTATCTCTGATATTACTTCATTGAAGTGAAATTATACAGTGCAGTATCTTTTATATTCGGCAAATCTTATGGAAGCTTTTTTTAATTTAGCTTCAAGTACTCCTATTTTACTTTACGATTGGCTTCATACAACTCGCCAGATTTTAAATTATTATTTCACGTAAAGTAAAAAAATTACGTATTATGGTGTGCCATCTATTGTATGAAATGAGATGCATTCACTGCAGTCTTGTGTAAAAATGTTAAGGAATGGGTTCATTGCCTGGTTATTTTTAGTTCAACAGTTATTTTCGTTCAAAATCGTTGCTATAGCTCATGTGGCGGTAGTTAAACCGGGGTATTCGTTTGCAGTTAATTCTACAGTATGTATGTGAGATGCAAGAGTCACAGCGCTAGCTCTTAGATAATCACACTCAATGGGGATTTGAGTGTGATGTTGATTACTTGCGAAGTGGTTTTGGTCACTGAGCAGACAAAACTTGGCCTCCCGTGTCGATATAGGCCATCATCACAAAGTATTCTCTTATTATTGCATATACTGCGTGAAACTTTGTACATAGGTGTTAGAAATGGCTTCTTCACCAATGACTGAAATAAATGTCCAAAAAATTTGTATTAAGTTTTACAGATGACTCACTTATCTACTGAATTTTAGTTCAGAAAGAATTTTGATGGTCTTCTTTAATTCGAGTGTTTACATTATTTCAATGCAAGTAGCACTTACTAACTAAACCTAAGATCGTTGTTCAGTTGTCACGAGTTGGTGCAGACGTATTGGTAACATTTCAGAGCTCGCTGCGCAAGGAGCATTACGAAGTGGAGATGCTGTGTGAGCAGCGCGCTCGCCGGCTGCAGCAGAGCGTTCAGCTCTACGCCTACCTGCGCCGGGCCGACCATCTGCTAGAGCAGCTCTCAGAACAGGTGAGTTTGGAGACTTTCCAGGGCAGCTCTCTGGACAGGCACAAGCTTGGGTAGGTCAGACTGAATTTTGGAAGTGTCTCTCAAAGTCCTGATGTTCTCGTGAGTGAAGTAGATCTTCTATGTTTTTTGGAACTGAACTTACTTTCGAGGTTGAACTAAGTGCATACTTTGTTGAGAGATTTGTGTCACTCTAAGGTGGACAGAACTATTTTTCTCCTTACTCGATAAATGTTTGTTTCACCTTGGGTTTCATAAGATTTTTCTGAAAATTCTAATAGTATCGAGCTCATTATTTCTTAAGAATCGATGTTTATTGGCATATAGTTGTTCCTGTAGATATTCTGTAGATGTTCGCGGGAATTTGTGAAAACTGGTATTTTGACTAAAAAACTGCATCACTTATTGAGGCGGGTCTGGGAATAAGTTTGTAATTATTACGGACTGATAAGATCGCTTACAGACGCTAGTGTGTGAACAGTTATTGAACACTTTCTCATTTTGAAATGATACATGGAATCATATTTTCTAACTGAGCAAAAATAAGTGATCAAATTGAAGTACGTGGTTATCATTGGTATGACAATTGACTTCCGGTGTCTAGATTGCTCATGAGGTAGTGACGGTGATTAAACCTGGATTATAATGTTGATAATGATTATGGCAATGAACGTTTTTGAATTTCCAGATGTCTGTAGCGGCCAGTGAGGATTACGGTAGAGACGTGGAGCACGTAGAGCTTCTCATACAAAAGTTTGAGAGCTTCGTCGCCTCCCTCGCTGCCAACGACGCCAAGGTGGCCGACATTAAGACCGAGGCTGACAAGTTGCTGGAGGACAAGCATCCCGAGTCGGAGAGGATTTCAGACAAGGTTGGATTTATAAATCTGCTATGCTTGGGTGAAGCCGTTGGCTCTTGTGACAGATACTGTGTTTGGACTCGTTGTTTACCACCTTCCTCGTTTTTTTCGAATCGAGGATGATAATCTGACACTGTGCAAATTAGATGTCCCATCGCAAAGTCAAACTTGTTTCATCAAAGCGTTGAATTGAAGAGGGATGTTTTGGATCTGAAAATGCTTTAGAGACCTTGGTTATATGGCACTGGAGTGTGAAATGTTTTCTGCTTGAAGCCGTTTTATTTTCAATCGAATTTATGCAAAGTGATGATTTATTAGAGGCATGTTTTCTGTGTCATTTTCGTTATGCTATTTAGCGTTGTCCCCGTTCAGTGCAAATATTTTACGTACTAATTATTTAGGAGCTGATCATTGAAGATGTTCAGAGACGCAAAGCGACTTTTCTATTGACTTTTCTAAGGTGAAAGCAGTTAACATACATTTATTTTGATGGGGGTGTCCACATGTTGGTCACTGAGCAGGACTTGAATTAGCAAAAATTGCCCGTTAACACATCTGACTGCATGAAGACCCTCGCCCAACCTGGTTTAAGTCAAACTAAGCTTCCAATTTTCTGTCTTGACTTTAGAAGAACTGGCAGGCAATGCATCCAATTCTAAGACTCGAGACTCGAGACTATAGGAAAATGATGAGTGGGCTTTTGATCATGCAAAGGTCTACTTGTTTACGCATATCTCAGTGTAAAAGGAAAGTATCATCGTATTTGTATAAATGCATTTCACGTGCACATGGGACCAGAATTTAATAATTTTTCAGGCAACTCTAACTGAAAGTGTACTCTAGAGTTTACAGATCGGCTTTTGTCGGACCAAAATTTTAAAATTTGACCAAATTTTTTAAATTCACGTTTGAGAATCCCAGCCAGAACAAGGTCAGTCTAGCAACTCCAGTTTCGATTTTTTCATGAATATAAATGTACGTTTGGGAATAATTCTCCTCTCGTGCTCTCCTTCAGCTGGAGGAAGTAGAACAGCTGTGGGAGGACCTGAGTGAGCTGGCGTCCGCACGTCATGAGGCTCTCGCCGGGGCCAAGCAGGTGAGGCAAAGTCCCAGGCAACGCAGAATTATTACGTTTCTATTTAAAATTTCCATCGAAATCTGAGAATTTTAGGCCTCTTGTGATGAAATTATGGGGTTGAAATGTGAAAACTTTTTTGGTGTGCGATACTCAAGTATTCTGTGCAAAATTTGATGAACTGTGTTCGATACATCTTGATCGTGTTGGTCGTAATTAAATTACGTGAAATTAATGTTTAGTTTTACCCAAAAATAGCTGCTTGGCAGGATTTTAAGAGCTGATGTTAGAATTTGCTAACTCTTCATCAGTTTTGCCATAACAAGCAGGGCATTTTGTGCACCTATACATGACTCGAAATTCTAGTTATACTCAAGTTGCTTAGCTCGTGTTGGTGACAAGCTGCTGTTATATAACTTGAACAGATTCGAACTATAGCCCCATGTGACTGTAATATTACAAAGACTTATTGTGTAGAGATTAGCTAGGTCATAGCAAAACTCATTAGCTTTAGACCTGTGTAATTCTAAAACCAGATTAGCTTTTATTTTCTTGCATAATTTATTCTTCTAGAAGAATGTATAGTAGTTCAGGTGAGTGCGTTAATACAAAAATCGTGTGCAGGTGCATGTGTTTGATCGCGATGCGGACGAGACCATCCGCTGGATCGTGGAGAAGGACGCGGCCATTTCATCGGAAGACTACGGTCAGGACCTGGAGACCATCCAGTCCCTAGCCAGGCGCCACCACGGCTTCGAACGCGATCTCGCTGCCGTCAAGGAACAGGTGGGTTTTTCCTCAACCTCTGGGCGCCGGACAGACGCTTGTTTTTCACGAACTGTCTTGTTTAGTCCTTTATAAAGAGGTGATACGTTTACAGTATTCGTTTGCTCCATTGCGGCGTGTTTTGATCATTTCTACTCGCTAGTTGGAGTTATTCTACGCTGTGCAAACCTTTTTTTCGAACAATCATTTACTTGCCCGTAACGTGTTTTTTGAATATTCATTCCGTCCCTTATAAGTAGTCAAATTAGTGGAATTTTTTGTGAGTATGATAATGAAACGTCGTGCACGAGGGTATTTCATTGCGTTCGGTCGCACAAAATAATTTATTTTGCGCAATTGTACTTTTATTCAGGAAATGAAGTTCACTCACTGATAACGATTTATTTTGGCTTACCGAATGTTATTGTATTTAATGAAGGTTTATCAGTTATCTATTTATTCTTAAATAACGCTTGATCTTGTGTTAAGTTGGAATTAATAGTGAAGCGTGCACCATTTAAAATCGCCCACTGCTTCATTTTGCTTCCTCAAGGTGGAGTCAGTGATCGCGGAAGCAGACAGGCTGACAGAGCTCTTCCCAGATGCCAAGGAACACATCTCCGTGAAACACTCAGAAACCGTGGAAGCTTGGAGTTCGCTGCTCGAGCGATCTGCCCTCAGGAAAGACAAGCTCTTCCAGAGGGAGAAGTTGCAGTCTTACTTCGGAGAACTCGGAGACCTCATGGCCTGGATCGTGGAGATGCGCGCTAAGGTCACGGCTCCAGAACTGCCGAAGGACGTCCCGTCTTCAGAAGCCATCATCGCCAGGCACGAAGAAAACAAGGCTGAGATCGACAGTCAAGCTGAGACGGTGGCCAAGCTCTCCAACGACGGCAATGCGCTCATCGATCATGGACATTTCATGGCAGAAGAAATCGCCGATAAGGTAGCCGCTCTCCAAGAGAACTGGAGCTACCTACTCGATTGCTGGAAGAAGCGCAATGAAATTTATCAGAGGAACCTCGACCTCAGGGTGGGTAATGTGCTCCTTGAAAAACGTTGCTGGGATAATTTAAAATATGTTTTCGTACTTTCTAGAAAGAGAGAAAGGATAAAAAGACAAGTAAATAAACAAGGTATTCTCCTGTGGGAAATGAATCCCTCAATGGGGGAAATGAGCAAATATGCGTGTGAGGGAAATGAATGAATATCCCTATGAGTGACATGAGCAAATATACCAATGAGGGAAGTAATTTTTTGTCAGGAATAGCACATGTTGCGTGTGAAATATGTGGACAGTTATTGTATTTTCTTCTTTCTGCATTACTGATGAAATTGGCCCAAAAACTGAAGGGCATCTTGTAAGTGGTTCATTTTATACATTGAAAATCGAACGATATTATAGGTACGCAATTATCTTCATTAGCCTCACGTTGACTGATGGAAGTAACGATATGATATTTAATTTATTAAAACTCACATAATTATTCAATTTAATACGTGTACAGGTATATTATCATGTAATCGTTTTCAGAAGTACAGTGTGCGAGTAAAAGTTATTTTGATGGTTGCATTGATAGTTCAAGATATTTTGATGGTTGCATTGATAGTTCAAGATATTTTGATGGTTGCATTGATAGTTCAAGATTTTTTAGTAGTTGCATTGACAATGCAAGATGTATTGGTGGTTGCATTGATAATTCAAAAGTGGAACTTTGAATTGCAGATGTTCTTACGAGATGCGTCTTCGATCGAAGCGTGGATCGAGTCGAGCGAGAGCATTGTGAAGGACGAGGACCTGGGTAAGAGCATCGAGGAGGTCGAGGAGCTGCTCAGACGCCACAACGACTTCATCAAGACCATCGAGGCTCAGGAAGACAAACTTGACCCTATCAAGCGGCTCACGAAGGTTTTTTTTCGCTTTATTTGTTGCTAAATTAACGCTTGAATTAACGCCAATGCTTAATTTATTGTTAAATTAACCTAGCTAATTTGAGGTTCGTCACCTAACCCTATCAAGCGTCTCATACTGTTAATTTTACACAGCAATTATTGGTTAATTACAGTAACTACTTTCAGGGATGTGTTTTAAAACGATCTAATGGGTTTAAGGGAGCAAGTTTTATGGTAAAATTATTGTGAGTCTGAAGTAGGTAACCAGTTTAAGGTTTAAAATCTAACCTCATTTAACGTCTTACGGAGCCATTTTTTTTAATTTAATGTAACGCAACTGAACTAATCAAGGGTATTGCCGTAATGTCATTAATTGTCATGTGAAGGTTGCTGAGAATAAATTTATTATTTGAATAGGTGATATGAAATTGATGAATCGGAGGCTGTCAAGCTCTTTTATTCTCAAATATGAGAAACCTAACTGTCTGTGCAAACGCACGTAGCCTTTAATTAAATATAGTAGTTATTTCGACGTTTAATTTTTGAACCCATTGCATTGAACCCACATGCGAGTAAACTGGAAAGAAACGGCTGTCCCGTGCTCCTTTTTTTGTATTTTACTGAGGTGTTCTCGTCTGAGGTGCGGTCAACAAGATTCAGGTCGAAGTAACATGGTTCTTTCTATGTCACTTAATCATAATTTTAACTGAATATTATAATGAAATATAAGCAAAGACATTCGCGATGTTAGGTGTTAAAGATTTTTAACAGCTGTAAAATTTTCACGCTTTTAGAATTATTCATAAGGGGTGAACTAGCCAGAAAACACAGGCATCTAATAGCATCATTAGTGGAGGAAGACTTATAGAACGAAATAATAGAAAATAAAGCTAGAAAGAACGTCTAGCAGAAAGTATCTGAGTGAATCTAACAGAGCTGGACAATTATTGCCGACTTAAAATAGGAAGGAACACGTCTATTTTGTGATGTCCTGACATACCATCCTTCATCAGTACATCAACACTAAATACATTGACAGCAAGTGTGTGCAAAACAGATAACGCGCGGTTATGCTTTTCGAGATAGCGCATTTGTTGTGACAGGACAAAGGTAAAAAACGTACGCTCATGGAGTATTATCATAAATTTCATCATTTCCAGATCGAAGCCGACTTTGCCACGATGAAGGAGCGGGAAGAAAGCGAGCGCCGAGAGGTGGAGTCTCGCAGAGAGCAGAGCCGCATGGAGGCGCTCAAACGGAAGGAGGTGAACCGCATCACGGAGGAGCGCAAGAGGGAGGACGAGACCAGGAGGCGGACTCAAGAAATCAAGTTCACCAAAGAAGACATGGAGGCGGTGCGCATGAAGCTCAACGGAGAGTACGGAGACGGAGGCAACGGCGCCTACGAAGACGACATGGCCAGGTCAGATTATGTTTCTCGCTTGCTAAGCTTAGATGGTTTGTTTTATCTTCTTGGCTTCTTAATTACAATATTTGATAAACTCGTTAACGTTTTTTTATGCAGCATGAATTTTAAGTTTCCCTTCTGTGACTGTTAGAGACGCGTATGGCCGTTGGAGACTATGACTGGAGCTGTAATGTCATTAATGTACGCTGACTAGCAGATAACGCGTTTCTCAAGCCTTCTTTAGGCATGAACTGACGAGCATGAGCCTTGGGCGCATGTTTGGTGACTGACTTCTCGTTTTCTTATGTCTTAATCGTTGTTAAGGTATGCAAAATTTTTAATTTACTCTTCAGTTCTGAAGTTCACGTATTATGAAGATTTATATGGTTTACCTTCGTGCGAGGGTTTAGTGGCAAATCTTTGTAGTTGGGAACTTAGCATACTACAAAGCGTTTTTTTGAATATGAAATTAAGCAGTTTATTTTAATTTTAGGTGGAGTTGAGGCATTGATGAGTGATGCCGCCTCTGAATTCATGAGCTGCATTTGGAATAGTTCTAAAAGATGTAAACGCTGGTTGGTTTTGAGAAGCTCTGGGTGCGCTGTAGGGGAATGGGATTTATGTTGGCTTCATTGGGTCATTTTTGTGGATATAATGAAAGTAATAGCTTAGCTAAAGTTGCGACTGGAGGTAAAACTTGCGTATGACAAGAACGCGAAGACTGTAATTAAATTTGAAAATGGTGTGAATGGTTTCAGATGTTAAAAATTTGAATGTTTAATCAATGAATGTTAGTTCGAGTTGATAACCATTGGGAGAATTAGAACTTATAACAATAGATCATTACGACTGTGGAGATGGAGGACGACGTATCCACAAAGTTTGTTAGGAACCTGATGACACGGAGAAATTTAAAGGGGAGTTTTTCCATTGGAAAAGCTTCTACATAACATCAAACCGAGGAGCTCTTAATTTGAGTGTATTTTTTTTCTCTTTTGAGCGGTGTTCGGAGATTTCGATGTCGCCTGAGAGCGGCGCAGAGGAAAAATTTTCATGTTTTGGTAGTGGGTGTTATGGAACTTTGGTTCTCTTTCGCGTCAGTATTTTTGTAATCATATTCTTGCTATCCCAACCACTGTCATAGGACTAAAATTTTTATGAAGATGACACCGGCGTAAAAACGAAGAAAGAACTTTCCCTCGCTAACTTCAAGAAGCATATTTGGGGACGAGTCTAACAGTACATTAGAAGAATTTTCAAGAGAGGACTCTAGGGCTCTAGAATGTTAAAGGGTTGGAATAAACGCCCTGATTGAGTGAAATAAACGCCCTGATTGAGCGAAATAAACGCCCTGATTGAGCGAAATAAACGCCCTGATTGAGCGAAATAAACGCCCTGATTGAGCGAAATAAACGCCCTGACTGAACGAAATGCAAGGTTGTTCGAATGAGAACAAGCTGTTCTTGTAAGTTATTATGTTGGCCTAGAAATTTGAGACTAATACGACTATAACGGGATATCGGTAGGAGGTAGCAGTGGTAGAAGATTGCACGGATTTGTTGCACAATTTTAGCAGGGTTGCAATATTCCTCGTACAATCTGTGTAGTTTGCAAAATGTGTTGGGGAGAACAACACGCATGGGAAATTTTAGTGGGTCAGGAAATCTTTGGGATGTCTCTGATTGGTGCTCATGTCGTCGTTTTTACTGTGGAGTTTATGGCGGGTTAGAAGATTGTCACGTTTGATGCTCTACGTATGACTGCGAATTTTGTTTTGCTTTTGAAAACTGCCGTTCAAAATTACTACGATTTATGTTTGTTATTTAGCACTATAGTCGTTCCATTTGAACGAATTTAGGTTGTTTTAACTCGCCCTCCAAGCGTACAAACCGGCATAAACTAGAATAGTAGCAGTATTTTTGATTTGGTATAGCTAGTGATGGCTTCTTACCACTTGTTTTTTTATTAAGTTTTCTCTGTCTTTTTGTAGTAGCTAAGCACCATTACTGTTCTGTTTCAGTCATATTCAATGAGCATTCTATCCTTATTTAAACCTTATTACTGTTATCGTTACTGCTGGGAACTATACAAACAACTTCTTGGAGGTAGTACCGATGATTTTTTGTCCTAAGCAAGTTTTTGACCAGGTTCTCTTTTCTCATATTCGTACGAGATGGCAGGGTAGATATTTCCCAAGTTAATTTAGTTTTGTTGCATTCTGAAGTGAGTTTGAGGGTCCCTCGATTCTGAATTAAACTAACTTCCTATTCTCATGGAATGTTCGCGTTACTGTACTAATTAATAATGAAGTTCCTTCATACTTGTCTTTACTGTAGCGGTATTGACTGCATGGCTTGATGGGCTTGTTACATTTATTCCCTCCTAAAATAGGCAAAGATTTTCCTACGCGGATGCTCTCTTATTCTCAGGCTCTCGTCTTCGATTATTTAATAATAAATTATGTGTATCAATAATATGGACGTTAGAAGCACTCAATGAATTCAAAGTGTCAACATGGGATTGTAATAATTAATCGGCTGTTATAGACGTATTGTTTCTGTAACTGAATGTCTTCATAAGACTGGAGTTTAGTGTTAACTTGGATCTCTTGATCGTGGTCAAGAAATGATGAAATCGATTCGTAGTCAAGAAATTAACTCCATTCTGACTCGTTCACTAAAGTTTCTAGTTCTAGTGCTGTATCTGTGTCCAAAACTATGTAGTTTCTCAAAAAGGATCTGATTTTAAACAAATTTTATACATGAGCTTGAAACTGTTGTGGCTCGATTGCCGTCGTTGTGATATTTTCGACAATCACAATGGCACAAGCGAACAGTTTCGCATTTCATAACTATATTTACTCCGCCATTGATGCTAGCATTTAGAAAAACTGCGAGCATCCTTGGACACTGTGAGCATCCATGGACACTGTGAGCAATTGAGACCAAATAGTGCATTTAGGAAGCAAGGAAAGGACAGGGAGAAAAGTTCAAGAAGACAAAATAGCATTTGAGAGCAGCGATCGCGTCAGAAAATCTGTGCCTACCTTTGCGTGTGTTGAGGGAAGCTTGAGTTGTGCATGGTGTGCCTGCCTAAGTCTGGAGTTGGTGTCGCCCCACAGCGTTTCCTCCTGGTCGTCCTACAGCCCCAGCACGAGCAGGAGGCCTTCTATTCCCTTTCATCTCCAGCGGGGGGCTTTCTCGTCCCTCCATGCCAAGCGCAGGTAATGTGTCAAGCGATGGAAGGGGTGTGGCCGGTGCTGTAAGTGATGGGACAGGTGCTGTAGGTGATGTGGCAGGTGCTGTAGGTGATGTGGCAGGTGCTGTAGGTGATGTGACAGGTGCTGTAGGTGATGTGACAGGTGTTGTAGGTGATGTGTGAGGTACTGCAGGCTATGTCTCAGGTGTTGTTGACGTGTGAAGTGCTGTTGGTGATGGGTGAGATGCTGTTGGTGATGAGTGAGATGCTGTTGGTGACGTATGCGGGGCGGGAGGTGATGGGTGAGGTGCTGCAAGGGGTTTGTCAGCATTGATCGCTTCATTATTGTCCACAGTTGGTGGACTCTTCAGTTCACCCAATTAAAATGTTGGTTATTATTTTAGCGAAAAATGAATGGTGTGAAGAATGTTACTCATTTTCAGTTATGTGTTAAAAGGCTTTTAGTAAAATTTGAATCAGAGATGTACTATAGATTAATAAAATTTGTTATAAATTTTATGACTTATTGCAGAAACGTCGAGTGAATCTGTTGATTTATTTCGGCCTCATTTTAAAGTAATGGTTACTTCCATGCCTGAAGTGTCGGTGTGATTTTGTTATAAAATTCTGTTTAATTATTTTAACTTGAAAATATATTTTGCAAAATAATTTTTTTTGCACTTCAAATAAATTTCTTTGAATGCATTATAATGTTGCTTAATTTTCATTTTACTTGTTTGAAGACTATCTGTGAGAATGTGTTTCTCTCTTAGATATTTGCCTCGCGGTTCGAGGGTTATAGAGAATGTAAGGAGTCATTCTGTGCAGGAACACTCTATATCCATTGCTAGCGTTATTATCACAATCATTTATTTGTTTACTTTGTGTTATGCAGATGATTTTGTTTTAGTGTAGCATGATGCGTTGCTTCTGTGTGAGAATGTGTGCTGCGTGTTCCTCCAGTGTTGTTGTTACTGAATAAAAGTGTACGCTGAGCGTTGTTCTCGTAGTTTATCATATGAGAGCATGGGCTGCGTGTTACTCTTGTATTGTTACTGAATAAAAGTATACGTACGTGTGTGTTACTCTCGTATTGCATCATTTGAGAATGTACGTTGCGCGTTCCTCCAGGGTTTTTATTAGATTAGTTGTATGCTGTGTGTTGCTCCAGTGTTGCAGATGTAGGGGTCTTCACGCACTCTTTGGTTGTTGATGCCTACAAAACATGTGACGTGGGCTGTTACTTTCTGCATGACAGCGCATAAGATTACCTATTTGCTTCTTCTAATTGTTGGAGTTGCATGCCTTTTAAAATCGAAGACTGCAAGCATGGTTGCATGAACTAGCGTTTAACGTTATAGTTTCTTGCTTAGTAATAGTGTTACCACGTAATGCTTCCAAAGTCCTTCGGAGTTGTTACACTAAGACCGCTAATGTTCCTGTCCTGTGTCAGAATGTGTTTTAGCATTTAGTTTAAATTGCGTTTGAACGCGGGTCAAAGCATCCGTGTTTTCTATACCCCAAAAGAACAATTCGTTTATAACTGAGTGTCCCCCCTGAAAACATTTTAGAGTACATTTGTGTGGGTTGAATAAGGATACTAGTGCTTTTCAGGCCAGAAATATGTTTCTCTTGTCTACTTGCTACGTCTTAGCTTAAATTTAGGAACTACTGATAAGCCATGTATTGTTTCAGAAAATTATAGTTTAGTTTTTGCAAATTCTGCCTTAGTCTCCGTCATTTAACGTCAATTTAACCATGAGATCATGCTGATCTCATAACGTTTTTACAACACGCAACTGCACATTTCATTGCGTTCATGCTTCCAAAAGGCTGTGTTAGAATCGTCAAAATTATTTTACAAAATGCCGTAGTGTAGAGAAACCTGAAATCTTTGAGGGTTCTGTACCCTTCAGGAAGGTATAACTGTTGTATCTATGGGAATTAGCACTCCCAGGGAAAAAGGTGAGGTCATGAGCTGAGAGTTTAGTAGACCTTCTTTTTGTTGAACTGTTTTTTTGTTCGTCAAGGACCATCTTTTTTCGGTTCTCTGCTGTCCTGTTTTTCAGCATCTCTGACCTTTTCCTTCAATTTTTATCTTGTTTCCCAACCTTCCTTCTTAGCTCACTGTTTCTGTGCGCAAGGTATCCTCTGCGTGAGCACACCGTCTGCGTAGATTTCTGCGTTTCCCTTACTCTAAACTGAATGGGGCCTTTACCCTTCCTCTCTTTAAACATTTGTCTTGATAAGGGAGGCTGAAAGTTACTCATAGTCAATCAATCATCGTACATTCTTTCACATGAACAGTGTAAAATTGGCTTCTTTTGCTCATCAGACTTTAGAAAATGTATGCTCGGATATACACTTCAGCTCGTTGGGGTGCAATCCATGCACTTGCGTGCCTAGATTACAGTGTACACGCGAGTGTGATGTATAGGAGACTCAGTGACACTCCTCCTGCAGGCTGGAAGGCGAGGACGGAGAGCTGCACAGGTCCGGCTCCTATGCCTCCCTCAGCAGCCTCAAGCGAGGGGGCAGCGTCAGGCCGGACCTCTACAAGACTTCCCTCGCCCTGCCTAAAGGCACCTTTGGTGAGTCACGTTACTTAATGTCACCTTTATAAAGTTTAATGCTGCAAGGCCACCTCTGTTGAATAGCTCTGCTCCATTGCCCTTTTTGAGGGCACCTTCAGTGAGTCACGTTACTTAATGTCACCTTGATAGAGTCACCATGTTCCAAAGCCACTCTTTGTTGAATAGCTTTGCTCCATTGCCCTTTTTGAGAGCATCTTCAGGAGTTACCCAGCTTATCGGCTCCTCTATTGAGTCACTTTGTTGTAAGGCCACCTTATGTTGAATTGCTCTGCTGAACTGCCCTTTCTGAGTGTACCTTTAGAGTTACTTAGCTTAACGGCGCCTTTATTGAATCACCCAGCTGTAAGGGCTCCCCTGTTGAATTACTCTGAGGTATCGCCATTTCTAAGAGCATCTTGAGTGAGTCGCCGTACGTAAAGGCACTTAGAAGAAGTTACTGTGGCTGGCTGAAGGCACACTCGATTTTGCCGTGATCTTCAAACCATTTAGTTCTATTTTTGGTTAAGGGTTAAATTGCTTGAAGTAAATCATTGTGAATTATAATGCCTTTAAATGAGATTGTCGAACTTACTTAAGGTCGGATCTCGAGTGAACTAAGAAAACTTCAAAGCATCATATATCTTAGTGATTTTTCGATCAAAATGCAGTTTTTTATTATGTTTTGTGGAAGTCTGTTGTTTTCTCTCGTGAGTTTGAAATTACTGCGTTCATTCTAGGTTTTGACCATTTTTTCCCTATTCGAATTGCAGCTATCATTCAAAATGCGAGTTTTCTTTTTCATCGTAGACATGAGATCCTTTTCAGAAGATATTCTAGAAATTGAACCTTTGTGATTAAACTTGTGACATTTTCATCTCAAACACGATTAAATTCTTCCTTGACTCAGCTTAAATTTCGTCTTCAAAGAATAGCCTGAATTCTCTATTCAATCTTATGTGGGAAATTATGTTTCCTCTCTCCAGACCTGAAGCGTGCAGAGAGCATGAAGGTCGACCCGAACGCGGTGGGCAAAAAGCCGAAGCGCACCCCCAGCTTCACGACCCGCCGCCGCACGCAGAGCTTCAGGAAGCACAAGCAAAAGACGGGCGCCGAGGAGCTGGACAACTTGCCCCCCGTCGAGCTGCGCGGCTACCTGGAAAGGAAGCAAGAGCTGCAGAGCGGAGGCAAAAGGGCACCCATGAGGAGCTGGAAGCCTTTCTATACTGGTTTGTGGGAGGGTTATTTTGTAGGCTCCTTTGTTTTCTTGTCTCTGATAGATTGAGTTTTTGTGCTTGTAAGCCCATTTTCTATAATAAAGTTTTAACAGGGACGTAAGAACCTACTGGGTGTGCGTGAGTCATCCCAAAGGCACACATGGGATGTTTTTGAACGTGAAAATTAAGTACTTGGTGAATAAAGTAACTGTGATCTGCGAATAAATTGAATCCGTGAACCATGTAAATTGCTCAGATTGTGTCTGGGGAAGCTAGGAGTTCGTGAAGACATGTGAAATCTGGAAAGTTCGTAGAGAGTTATGAATAGGACGAACCCAGCGGTAAAGAATCTATGAGAAAATGAACTTTGAGCTTTGAGTTGCGCACTTCGCGATCCTAGACGAGTAGAATTTCAAAGCTTCGGCATAGTGTACTAGACTGGCATGACCATTCGAAATTTCGTTCCTGGGCTTGAAAAATCCAGCTGCCATGCCAGACAATACTGAGTGACTGTGAGTTATTTGTTAGGTGTAGTGATACTGTAATTTTTTAATTTTTCACAGGGTAGAAACAGTCGCGTCATTTCTGTCACTCCTATTTTCTTTTGCTTAAATGTTGTAAATTCCTATTTTGCCTTAACTGTCATGGTTTCGTTTGGATTGCTGGAGCCCGTTTTTACTGTCATTCCTGTTTTTAATTGTGAATTCGGAAGAACTCTTTTATTCCGAAACAATGGGTACTCGAATGGCTCTTAGACGCACAATTGATTTACTATCTCAAGTTGTATTCATTTCGTATAGTGACTTGGTTAGCATTTTTATGTAGATTTAAAGCGCTAGATGCATGTAAAATCTTTTTACGCACAACAATCTCCATTTATGAATTTAAAAATTAATGATTAAAATTGAAATTTTTCTCGCGAACCTTCGATAGGACCTCCGTGTTCCTACTCTTCTTTTTATAACTCGGACTCTGTCCCTCGCTTATGCAGTTTCTTTCTATGTACGCAGGTTGTCCAATTCGCTGTACTACACATTCCGAGTGCTCTTAATTAATCGCTCATTTTTTATTCCTGTGAAGTATTATTTGTATTTTGCTGCTATAAATGCGGGAGAGCCTACTGCTTAAGGATCAAACTGTTCAGCCACAGCAGGCACTGCTACACAACAACGTCCCCAAACTGGGTGTATTTATCTATTGCCGCGCTAGGCAGATGGTGCCACTAATGTAGTGCAAAAACATCCTCTATCTTTTGGTTATGTGGCATTGTGGTGACTAAGTTTCACGAGTTACTGGAAGAGTGAATGCATTTGTGTTCGTGATTTTATTACGATTTTCTTTTTTTTTTACTTACAGAAAAAATGCTAAGTGAAGACTGGGAGGACTAGGAGATGAGTTATTTTCTTTCTTCGAAAATATATGTCTCAGTCCCCTCAGGGGGATACAACTATTGTATCTATGGGAATAAGCGCTCCCAGGGGGGAGGATGTGAGGGCCCGAGCTGAGAGTTAGGTAGGCCTTCTTTTTGTTGAAATGAAATGTTTTTGTTATGTTAAAGACCATCATTTTTTCGGTTCACTGCTGTCCTGTTTTTCAGCTCCTACTACTTTCTTCTTCGCCTTTGATATTGTTTAATAATCTTCTTTCTCAACTTACTGTTTCTATGCCCTTTCTGCTTGGATTTCACGTTCCCTCGACTCCATACTAAATGGTGCCTTCCTCCTCCCTCTCTTTGGATCGCCTTTGTGGCAGATAGGGAGGCTTAAACTAACTAATAATCCTATTTGTCTCAGTGTCAGTACCCTTGCATCTATTAAGCATATATTATTGATTTTTTCCAAGCATGGTCTTAACTTGAAATTTTTTCATACTAGCATTGGCTTTGAAAATTTGTTTCGTTTCCAGTACTGTGCGGTCAGCTGATGTGCTTCTTCAAGGAAGAGGAGGATTTCGTGGCCCAGAAGGCTGCCTCTCCTCCCATCAGCATCATGCAGGCCAACGTTAAACCTGCCGTCGACTACACCAAGAAGAAAAACGTCTTCAGGTTTGTTGTGCTGCCGCTCTTTCTCAGATGCGTTTTTCTTGCTTTGTTCTTTCTCTCTCCTGCAAATCTCTTCCTATGTTCCATTTTTTTCTTTTCATGTGCTCTTGTGCATTCTTTATGCTTTCCCTATTATCTGCTAAGCTTTTTATTTTTGGGCTTTTTTATGTTTTTTTAATGTTCTGCTCTTTTTTTCTCTTATGATCTTTTCTTTCTCTGTATCTCCTTTGCAACTCTACTTCTACTGTTAGAGAAGCTTTTTGAATTATAGTTACGCTGCCGTACTTTGAATTCGTATGCAAGCTTACGGTAAAGAGTGAAACTTGCTATACTGATAAATGTGAAATATTGACCATGAAGATGTCTACCGCATACTTTCTTTTAAACTGTCACTGTCAAATGATTATGACAATATTTATGTAAAGTTTGCTTCACATTTTATGCAGTCTCATAAGTAGCTTAGGTCGAGTTCGAATGACCATTGCCTTTAGTAAGTCCAAATGATGAAGGTGGGATCAAATTTTTTTGTCGTGCTGATTATTACCGTTTGAATGAATCATATTTTGTTACACGTGTGACATTGACAACTGAATGAGGTCTCATTCTGTGAAATTGCGTTGGATTGGCTGTAGTGTCAAACCAGGTAGAATTTTTTTTGCATTTTGCAGTTTTTCAATCGTTGGTTCGGTAGCATCGATTTACTTCGTGAAGAAATGACGTACTTACTATTGTGTATGTCTTACCTCTTCTTGGTTAGAAAAATAAAGTCATAAAATGTTTAGTGCATCTAAAACGTACGCTAATGCCCTCTTAAATTAATTATTTTGCGTCGCTTCTGTAGAAGATGTTTAATTTATTTCCATTAATTAAGGCTGTGAGAGTTTCTATTTTTGATTGTAGCTAATGACCGTTTCCCTCTGAATATTTTATTGTAAGTTAGGATATGTAGCATAAGCTTTCCATAGGATGCTCTAGAAGGTGTTGAACTGCGTCGGGCCAACAAGCCGTTTAATTCCAACCTTTCTATTTTCATAGAATTCTCTGAAAATTTTAGTGATGAATTACATGTAGAAATGAATAATTGTTCAAATTGGAAGGAAGTTTTTGTGATCGCCGCAGACTGGTGACGCGTGACAACGCGGAGTACCTCTTCGAGGCCGAGTCGGAAGACCTCATGAAAGACTGGGTCAACAAGATTGCCTTCCATGCCACGCTACCGCCCTCCAAGCAGCTCCTCTCCTACGATGATCACAAAGTAAGCAGCAGGACGAGGCCAGTAGCGCCTAAACTTTGTGCGCAGTTGAAAACATAAAATAAATATTTTATTATTTCTGAGAATTCACAAAGTAAGCAGCAGTGCGAGGCCAGTAGTACCGAGACTGTGTGCGCTGTTAAAAGGATCTCAATGTGTCTGAGATTCGATAAAAGTCCAAAGCTAGTATTCAATCATTTAGAAACACTACCTTCATTCAATGGTAACAATTGCATTGCTGCTGCTAACGAGCAAATTAAATATAAGTGTTTGGTGGGAGGTGAGCGTTATTTTTGCTCAGCTAGTGTATCATACTCTTTCTTCTAACTACTACGTGTGCTTAGTTTCAATCTTGGTTTGTTCTCAAACATACGGAGCTTTCCTCTGCGATAGAACCATAGATAAAAAACTGCAACAATGCATGACACTTTTATCCATTAATTTGTGTCATGCGTGTGTACCCAGGATAGTGCATTAGATCTTTGGTCAAGTGTTCTTGTCCGACGCACGGAAAATTCAAATGATTCTTAATATATGTAACTGTTGATTCGTTGTGACCGCCGATTATGCGCATTTGGTGGGTGATTCATTCACGTTGGATTTTTACTGTTTTTTCTTTACTGCAACCGCTCATGTAGCGTACATCAAGTTATTAGATTGCCCTTAGTCACGTAGATTAGAAGGAACGTCAATCGAAGCATGTATTTAGGAAAAAGGGAAAACGAGTGAATTTATTTCTATGTGTGTTTGCGAGTGTTCAAATCGACCTTGGTTACAGACGCCCTTAAGACATTGACTCCATAGAGCTAACTAAGTAATTTTTGGTTAGTGTCAGGGCCATGACACTCAAAGCGCAATGAAGAGACTACAGAGCTCTCTTGGATATTCTCCTGCTGAATCCCACCATATGCTAGGTACATAGCAGTATACTCGTAAACATTAGTACCTTGATAGGGGCGTAGTTGAGCATTATTGACCATGAGAAAATCAGCCGGTTGGAATGGAGTTCTGTGACGTCAGGTAAGTTCTCTAATCGCTTACTGACCTTACTGATTGAATCGCTTGCACCTGCTTTCCTGTAATTCTGTTTTGTGCGCTTCAATTTACTTGGTTTGTGCCAGTCGTCTACGTCCATTGAAACATTCTATAATCCTCTAGTACCGTGATCTCAGAATGGTCATCAGCGCTGGTGTCCGTCAAGATCTGTTATGTCAAGATCTGTTGTGTCAAAATCTGTTGTGTCAAGATCTGTTGTGTCAAGATCTTTGTTTCCTGTGCCTCATCAAGTCTGTGTGCGTTCTTCTAAAATATAGTTGTTGTGCAGTAGTGCTTTTCATTGCATAGATTTAATTTTTGGTTTCTTGACATGGAAATAAAATTAGGTATCAGTTTTTGGAAAGTTTTGAATGTGTGATTGTAGAAGATCTTGGGTATAAAAGGGTTTTATATACCCGAGAAAAGTCTTTCTAACAATACTCTCATCATTTCAGTAGGTTGATAGATAGAAATCAACACTCCAGCTTTGTGATTATTGAGCTATGTTCCAACTTTCTTTTTCCTATTGAGATGCGCTCTTGCTTTTTGATTACTGAGTTCAACTCCTGGTCCATGTTTATTTACTTGCCCTCTACTGGTCCATGATTATTTGGTTACCCTCCAGCTCTTGAATTGTTCAGCTGTGCTGTTCTCTTTGATTATTCAGTTGTATATCTCAGTGGCACTGAATTTTCATTCTCATATTATTCAATTATTGGCCAGTTGCTCAAAACTTTATTGCTCTTCCATCAGAGCTTGGGTTCATCGACTGGGTATGTATTGCTCCGTCTAAATAAGCTTTCTTTTTTGAGCTTTTTATCCATCCAATTTCCATGTGCTCATAGATTTTGTGTTGCACGAGTGCCCCGTCTGTTTCGCTGTTTTTTTGTCAGAAGGCGTCCGTAAAATGAACACAGCAAGGGTTCTAGTATCAAGTACATGTATGCCATCGTTCTGTGGTTGCCAGTTACTTTTCTCTGGCTAAGCTTAAGAGTTTGCTGAGTTGCCAGTCTAACGTCTGCGTCCGATTAGTGCATTTTCTTGAATAATTTCCATTGAGCGATGAAAGTTAACGTTAATCCTTCTTTAAATTGTGACTGGGTACTAGATCCATTCTTGCCACTGTGTACGAAGATCTGTTTTTGTCTCCATGTTTTCGGGCTTTCTTTGTGATTTGTTTCCTTTGTGTTACAGTCGGAAATTTGGTACGCTGCATTGTCAGTCGATATTGGTGATTTTGGGGATGATTCACCTTCCGATTAAATGGTCATTGATTAAATCATTCTGCGGACGATAGTCATACTTACTCGTTCTTCTCAGTCTTCTTCCATATTGCGTACGATTTCATTAATTTTGTTGTGTTGAACACTGATCTAGTCTTCAATGCTCGTTTTGATTAAATGCCTTAAAATATCTGACATTCCTAATTAACTTACTTATGATCATGTGCAAATAATGTTTTTGATGCAAAAGGGGCTGATATACCAAGAGTAATCCTACTACTATAACAAATAATAATATAATTTAATGTAACACGATATGCTATAATAATTTAGCTTCTATTGGGGTAGCCAAAAAAGGTTTTAAAATGGCCCATAATTTACTACCATCGGGTCAATTGCCTAAAACGACGATGAAGGAGAGAATCTGGTAAATTTTCACAATTCTGACAGTGCTAACGTTACTTACCAAATTTTCTGGCTGGGCTGCACTCTGTGTGTCTGACGTTACGCTTTTCTTACCTGACACTCAATACCGCACCAGGATTCAGGTAATTCCGAGCGCCCCTCTCGTCACTATGTGAGCACCGTGGTCACCATCGGAGGCGATGGTTTCTCCAACGCGGACCAGCTTAATGTGTCAGTCGACTCTAACCAGTCCGGACAGTCGACCCCTACCCGGCAACGCCGCCACGAGGACTCCGTAGACATCAATAGACCTGTGTCTCAGTCTTTAGATAATCCGCTCTATGCCAACCTGGACCATGTGAGTGAAAGGCGGGAGTGTTCTACTTAGGGTTCTCTGTAGCCGTACGCCTGCTCTCTTGTCGGCCACCTTGGGTGATGTCAAACCTGCATTTGATGTTGATTTTTGTACAACATCATGATGGGGATTTTTGTATTGTCAATATGTGGCACGCGTAACATAGAGCGCATTTTCGAGTGGTCATGTAGCACATATTGAATCGTTTTTTCTATTGCATAAACATGATGGTTTGTTCTAAATTTAATTTGGTTGATCTACGATTAGGTACTACATGTACCTAATGGTACTACATGTACCTGCTTTTAACAGTATATAAATACTGTTAAAAGCATAATTCATGTCGTATTGTTTAAGCTATTGAGTTTAAATTATTTTTTTAATTTCACTTGTTTATAGTCGAGCTAGTGACACCTCAGGGGATACAACTGTTGTATCTATTTGAATTAGCGCTCCCAGGGGGACTATGTGAGGGTCCGAGCTATAGGTTAAGTAGGCTTCCTTTTTGTTGAAAATTAATAGGTTTTGGTTTTGTTACGGACCATCTTTTTTCGGTTCACTGCTGTCCTCCTACTTTCTTCTTCAACTTTTTCTTGTTTCATGAACTTTTTTCTTAGCTTACTGTTTCTGTGCACCTTGTGTATAGATTTCGCGTTTCACTCCATACTAAATGGTGCCTTCCTCCTTCCTCTCTTGGAACATCTTTGTCGTGGTTAAGGGAGGCTAAAACTTTCTTAAGGGAACCATATCCTAAAATGGGAAACTTTTTTTCTATGGGACGTACGTCTATGAAAATTTGTACACTACTAGATCTCCACATTTGTAACAACTTATCTTCTATAAAAATTTTTCATTGGGGGCATAGAAAATTAATTATTCCTTATAATAAAAATTTTTTTTTTTTTTTTTCGAGTGTAAGTCCGAAGTTTACAAAGCTATAGCAATGAGGTTTGTTGCATTTGAAAGTAAATCGTGTTCTCTAAAACTCTGATAGACTAACTTTTTCGATTTATTTCATTCCGAATTTATATGAATTTTTTGAAAGAGTTAGGGTAAAAGTTGTAATTTTAGGGAAAAAAGTCTACGGTAAGTGTTACATGAAGTGTTTTTGAAAAAACCTATCT
>JACJUY010003136.1:15943-30592 GCA_014220935.1 Platorchestia sp. MABIK | reverse complement strand
AAATATCGTTTTCTATTGTTTCCCATTTTCTTTTCAAGAAAATTGCTTTTTTTCATAGAGGGTAAATGATTTCAAATTGCATTTCCTATCAGTGTACCAAATTTCATCGCTCTAGGTTCAAAAATGAAAGAAATGGTCCCTAAGGGGGATCCTCTACCCCTCTCGGGGGGGCGCTAGCTCTGGGATACGTTCCTGATATTTCTACAGACATTCGGAGACATATCTCAAACTCTTTTAAAATAAAGAAAAACAGAATCGTGAGCATCTGATTTTGACCCTGTATGGTAATAATAAAATAAAGTTGAGCTAGTGATCTGTTGAATGAAGTACTGGAACTATTGAACGCTGTGATCTCGTGTTGAAGCTTGAACAAGTTCTATTATGTTTTTTTATACATGGGCATCAAATAAGCTGTACCTTTTCTCCCGAGATTTATTTATCTCCTTCAAATTAATTTCTCCTCGTGTGTACTTATTGATTGAATAAAAAAGAAATCTACCACCATTGATGCAAATATCAAAACGCCACCAGCGTGAGAATGTTAGCGAAAGAACTTGTCTATCGTGAATTTAGCAATACGTTTCTCAAATTATGTGCTTGTGTTCTGTGAATTATTGTTTTTGCGTATCTTGGAGATTTCTTTCTTGGGCGTGCAATTGAGGGTGCAAAATTTGTGATTATCCACCAGCTTCAGCGCGATGAACCATCACGAGTGGGTCCCGGTAATTCCATGGAAGTCGTTGAATGGGGATCTTGAAGGAAGTTTGTAATGTGTTTGATATTTGCAGGTTCCTCCAATGGCAGAAAATGGCAGCGTGAGCAAGCCCCCCGTGCCCCCTAGACAGGCTGTGCCCCTCTCGGGAGGTGGCTCGGGTCCAGATGATGGCCCCATCTACCAAAACAGAATTTCTGTGGTGCCCAGCTACGGTGAGCAGCTCTCCATACGTCATCTTATCTCTACTTAAATGCTTATCAACTTACTCGTATTTCTACTTCGATGCCTAAATTGAAGAGAAAACAATCAAAATCTCTGAAAAAGTGTATTCCTCTCCTTTTCTTAATAATATCGCGTGATTAAGAATTGGTTGTCTTTTTCAAAGCTATGAATGCGTGATAGCTAGTAAGCTTGTATTTTTCGAGAATTTTCAACAAATACCAAGTAGTAATAGCATACCACATCCAGTATTCTCATGTTCTACGTCAGTATAAGAGAACCATTTCCGTGCACCTTTGAATTAATCATTTCTTACTCCGTCGAATGGTTTCATTCTAATCCTCAAATAGCCTTGAAATTTTCTAAAGTACAAAGGTTTCTAGCCTTTTTACTATCGATCTCCTCTAGCGGAGTTGAGCCAGCACTAAAAAACGTATGGATAAAAATGATGCGATGCTGGATACGAACTTACGAGTTCCGGATCATCATTTAGTGAGACCTTAGTGTCTGATGCTACAGAGGAGAAGGCGTTTCTCCTTGTTCAGCAAATTTGGTATAACTGGGCTTTACTGAGTATTCGTTCTAGATCAGGTCTTCATTCTAGGTGGTTCACCACATGAGTTATTGTGTTCGTTCGTTTGCAGAAGTATCATCCCAGCAGCAGCAAGCACCGAGAGGGAACCGCCACAGCTACCACGCCAACGGCGTCAGAAGAGGAAGTGCTGACAACGTCTATCCTGACGGTAAGACCTGGTTATGTTCTCTGTTGACGCTTCTTGTGTTTGTCTTGTCAACATACGTCATCCATGGATTTGTGTCTTGCCGTGACTATGTTTGGTGTTGTACTCTTGCAGGTATGAGCGCTGCTTGTTTCTGTGTTGTGCATCGAGCTTACGTAGACCTAGTGAATTGTTTTCCTTGCACCTTGAATATCGATCTATCACATGCAGCTAGCGTAGACGTTGCAGCTAATTCTCGTCAGCACTGTGAAATTTGGCGAGCTCTTGAGGGAATTTCCTCGGATTTTGAATAACGAATTAAAATTTCTTGAACATTTCAAAGTAATTCTTTGATTCGGTGATAATAGAGACACATGCACTGGTGCTGCTGTGTAATACTGTGAGATTTCTTTGAGAATGTGTTAAATGCTGCGGAGTTTCAAAATGCTGCTTCAATTAGATTTTTGTTGGCCTGCTTGCTCGTTGTTGACACATCTGTGTGTGTGATGCTGAACGTACCCTGCTTGTGTACGTCACTTACCGCACGTTACACACCACAGCCTTCCATCTCGGTTACCTTTGTCTGCTTAGAACATTTCATTATTATGAAACGAATCTTCTTGCACAACTGTTCAGTCGCTCATTTTTTAAACGACCTACTTTTTTAAATTAGTTGGTCGCTGATTTTTACGACGGTATGAACCTGAATCTTGTTAGACCACTGAAGAATGTTCGACACGAGGTGCCAAATGGCAGTTACAAACCATAACGAAACTTGAAAATGTTTACCACACGTAAACGAAAGTACGCAACGATCGTGAAAGTGAATAGAAACTTATGGCCGTTGCTCTTTGCTTTTTTTAATACAACAGAAGTTGCCGAACTCCGTCTGACGTTCATCAGTGAAACAAACATCAGCAGTGTCATGTAATTCGAATGCAGCAAGAAGGTGTGATAATGCAGTTTGCAGCAGTCAACACACTTTTTAAATAAGATGTTCAGCTGTGGTCAGTGTACTAAATCAGAATGTCAAAGTACTTGAGATTCAATTCGACCAAAATTGATGTGGTGGAAGGCAGTGGTTTGTGTTTCCCACGTAGATGTGTCTCGTTATTCGTTATGAGATTTTTGTTGTTTTTGCACCTCAAATTTTGCTTGTTTTTCGTTTTTGTGCGCCGTTTCCTGCTTTTCTATATCCAGAATTTTGGTGCATATCGTGAATTAGTGTCAAAGTATTGCGTGCATCGATAGAACATTTCCATCTTTGCACAACGCTAATTTTTTCATAAGGTATTAGTTTTTCTCATTTTCATCGCCATCATTTTCTTGTTTTCTTTCATAATTTTTTCCTTCATCAGTTAACCTCTCCTTTCTTCAATTCAGTTTCCTCATCTTTATGATTTGCTATCGTTTATCACCGAATTCTCCTTTATTTACTTTTTCCAATCTGTACATTGTCTTTTTTTAATTTTTGACTTCCATTACTTCTTTGAGTGAAAACAAAGCTTAAACCTTATCATTCAGCATATAGAACAGTTAGGGCCAGCGTACCTCAAATCGTTTTCAGCAAACGTCATTCTAATGGTCTAAATGTAGTCTTAACTTAGCTCATTGATCTGTTGTTTGGTCAGGCGACGATTTATTTTTCTAAATAATTTTCCTGTGAAAAGTCGCTTGAGATAAAGCTAAATTTTCAGAAAATGATTGTAGCGATGTTTTAGATTCTAAGGAATATTAGCGATTGTGCTGGTCTTAGATTGGGCTGAAACGTGGCACTGGAGGGAATTTTTCCTTAAAAGTCACGTTTGATGTGAGGAAGACGCACGCCTAAGCGGCGGTACTCGACAGGTTAATTAACGAAGAAAGATGAAGCTGTTCGATCGTTTATTTTATGTATCTAACAGACTGCTTTACGCTCCGTGATCGGGGAGAGAAGCTTTGGTGCCTTCTCACTCTCAAATGCGTCTGGGGAGCGACATGTTTCAATAGTAAAAAAATGAACTAAATATACCTAAATACGAGTATTACTTTAGTCATCTAATGTTTAGCTGTTTTTGGTTGGAGCATTTCGAAGTGAGGTGTTCCAGTCATTAACGGCTAGGGTCACTTGAAGTTCAAGATGCCTTGTGCTGAGAATAGAACTTTATGAGAGATTTTCTATGTAGCACTATTTCACTTCTTGTTAATTCCTAGCAAATATTTCTCACCTTTACCTTCCAATTTTGATTGATTGGCTTTTGTTCAAAATTTGCTTCTCTGTTGTAGCTTCAGATTTTGTTGAGCGTTGCCGTGTGTTCACTAACTTTTCAATTGCCGTGTTTTTGCTTCTCGCTGGTCCTGCCTTCGATGCCGGTCGGTCTGCGAACACCGACGCCACGTTTTGTTCTTTACCCCACACAAGTACTTTACCATACACTCTCCTGGATTACTTTCACACATAATTTGCAACACAAAATTCATCAATGCTTTTCATCCTATTACATTTCCCCCTTTTACCAAGCGTCATTGTTTTTGTTCCTTTTTAAGCGCATATGTCACATACCTCATGCGTATTACAAACGCTCTTGTGTTTCCTTCATACATCATACACACCTCGACTTCAATTTATCACCTCACCCCATCTGGATTTCACTTTCTACATTGGGGTTTACCTTCTCATATTTATACATTCCCACTAACGGTGCGGTTACAAATTAAACCTCCATTCATGTCGGTGCAATACTCCTGTTCATTATTCATGTCACCCGGATCTGGTATGGTGCCATATTCATACGATATTTCCATTGGGTCCTCATATACTGGTTCCCTGAAAGGAGTTTTATTTTATTTTTTGTTGGTTTGGTGGCGAATTTTCTTTGGTTAACCCATTAATGGTTGACGTTAAATGAACCATGTATCCTTTCCCGTAAGCCCCTACGTATGAATTTAAATCGGACTTGTCCGTTTCGTAAATTTATTTTACCACTTGGTTCACCGACTACCACTTCTGCCGTAACTGCCCAACGAACTTTTGGTTGTGCACAAGTCGTCCTGACGACTTTCTTGAAGTGATCATAACCCTGCATCCTACGTCTTCATTTGATGTCCTCCAACAGAGGTAGATTATCGCTCTAGTGGGGGTATGGTGAGGGGCGCACCAGTAAGTCACCGAGGGCTAAACTACTCTAACTCGTACCAACATGGTTGGCCTCCCCAACAACCTCCTTCTTATGTGCCCCCTCCTGTCCAACCGCGCCTCAATTCAGGTTCCCATCCCCAATCTCCGCACTACGTGAACCACACTGCGGAGTACCAGAAGCATCACCAATACTACCAGTCCCCGCCAGTCTCCCCCAGCAAAACTCCCCATCATTCTCACTATCAACCACCTCAACAACAACAACAACAACATTCACACTATCAGTCGTACCAATACCAGCAACCACAGAGACACGATGGTGGTCAGTACCAACAGCAGCAACAGCAACAATATTACCAATCGTCCAGTCGGACCCTCTCTACAGAAGGCGACCTACGTGAACACGTGGCTCAAGTGACCAGGGTGTCTCAGCATCACTACAAGGGTTAGTGAAATGATCCCTGAGCTGGCCATCTAGAGCTCACATCTCCTGTGTAGTCCAGCCGAGACAAGACGAATTAAACCTGAAGTTGTCGTCTACCATGACTGAACTGACCCACTGAGTTCTATTTCTCCATTCTCGATAGAAGTGAATCTTCTCAGGCCTTGCTATTCTGGCTACCCTGAGTACAGAATAATCTGGTTTATATTCTTGACAAATTTGCTTTTAAATTAAGAAATCTCCCCTGAACTGTTGTGGACCAACCTCGATATAGTAAACTTTCTCTAGCCGAATTTGGTTGACGCCTAAGTAAATGAGACTATTCTTGACTGAGCTTCACTACTCTTGACCAAATTTGGCAACCCTTGGTGGAATTTGTCTACTTTTGCGTGAATACGACTGATCTTCTATAAATTTTACTATTCTTCATAGAATATGACGACCCGTCTCCAAATTTGACTGCCCTTGTCAGAATTTGACTGCCCATGTCAAAATTCGGCTGCCCTTGTTAGAATTGAACTTTTGTCGACAGAATCCGTCAGCATTTGACAGAATTCTATTCCCCCTCACCGATTCTTCGTTTTTGACCTAATAGGATAACCCTGCAACGATTTAATTTGATTCTTGTCAGAAGAAAATTTCGACTCGTCAGCAGAGTGACGACCTCCTTTCTTCCCTAACGCTGCACCTGAACAAGTATCAGAAAATCGAACTCGTTGACCACAGCCCAATGGAGAGACCGTGAACCCTTAAAACACAGCCGTTTTTAGAACATTCATTATATCCCTCGACTCTGCGCCCACTGGATGGGATCACCTGACCAACTATCTCTTTCTTTTCTACTGTATTTTTCTCCTTACAACTGCTGTCTTATTTATATCTGTTGCCTTCCTGTGCAGTACAGGCTCTGTGGCACCTCGTTACTAGGAAAAAATAACCGGAGTTACATAACTGTTTGTGACTAAATGACTTTTTTAAAATAATTCGAAAATTTAAATTTTCAAGTAATTTTGACCTCAATTTTGCCAGAAGTTGTCACATTGGGACGAAAACAGACGGTTAGCCTTCGGGGCTCACAATTTTCGGACATTTTGACACAAAACTGTTTTGAATAAAGCAGTAGCTTACTGTGGAACCTGCGCTCACTTGACCAATTCTGTAGTGACGATTTACTCAAGCCGTTTGAACTAGAGTTTTTCTTTAGAAGAGCTTGAGACGCTTTCGATGAAACTACTTTATGACCCTTTTAACGCTACAGGACCTGACATTCGCCCTTGGACCCGAGTATTCCATTGAATTTAATTCCTACAACAAGAGGACAAACCGACTCTTCTCGATTATTTTCTCATGCCCAAAATCCGGAAATTTTGAGGTGGTAATGGAATTCAATGAAGTATTCGAGTTTCTTGGTGGGCGAGTTTAAATTGCCCTCTTATTCCTCGGGCCTTGAGAGCGAAACATCACTTATTTGTGTGGAGCCACTGGACGCGGTCTAATGTAGAACATATTGTGTAAAGTAAATTATTGGGTAATATGTAGGGGAAATTTTTTAGTTTGTACGAAACTTGAGTGCATCGCACTGAGTGGTTATGGCTGCTTTTGCTTGGTAGAGTTTTTTTAATTGCCTTTAGTGTCTCACTTGCTTGCTTCTTGCTTCCTTGCATCCTGCTTGCAAGCTTATCCTTTTCTGCGCTAGATGATTGCTTCTCAGGTGCTACCAATGTAAAGATTTTTTGTATTATATTGCCATTTCAGTTGATTGTGAGATTTGAAGATTTCAATAGCATATTTATCGCAATGTAAAATCCAATACTTATCGTAAATGATTATAAAGGTATACAAATCTACATGATGCATGAAAAGCTCAAAAACCGAAGTTCCATGAAAATACTGCATAGCTCCCAAGAATTCTATCGCCTCTAGCTGTATCGTACAGCTTGTAATATTTAGGCTTAGTACTATCACACATCACGACGCTTGGAAATAAGATACGTATACTTCGCTGTTATTTAACAGCCTGGTGTATCGTTGAGTCAATTTAAAGGCTCATAGCAATTCTTGTTGGAGTGTATTCACACCATTGAGTTTATGTTTATATTCTAAATGCAGGTATGAGAATTGGCTGTTACAATTGTATTTGCATCTGAGCTACCTTTATGTGGTGTGTAAACTTTCAACTCTCTCAGGTCCCCTGTAGTGTGGGTATGTTTAGGGTATGTCCTGTAATGTGGGGCGACCTGCACAGAGTTCGATGGGTATTTGCTTCTCCCAAGGAAAGTGTAATCATTTTCTTGGTCAAAATAATTTGGTGGTATCTGGGATATTTTATTCACCTGCTTCCTCCTTCCTGCTCTATTGCTGTTGCTTTATGCCCCTAGTTAGTTTATTTATATATTGTAATTATAAGTGCTGCACATTCGCCTTAACAGTAATATATGAATTTGTTTTTACATTTTTTTAATTCAAAGTGTAAATATGGTGAAATTCATTGGTTATTTCATTGAAGTACTTACTTTGTGTTCAAGTATGTATGTATTCCATATTTTAGTGCAGTTGGGATCGCAGAGGTTGTGTTTTTCGTATAATGGTCATTAGGTGTGAATACAGAAACCGAGACAGGTTAGTGGGGTTCATACACGAAGTAAACCGCTGAAAAAAATGAACAAATAATACGGCAGCAATTGTTTGTATAAAATAGCATCTACTAATTCTACAAATTCCAGGTTACATTCAAGAAAAAGTCTCAGCGTGGCTATTTACAAACATTGAATTTTTAGTGATGGATCGTTTGATTTCAGAGTTTGGATGTTTGATTCAAATGCTTTAATGATATTTATTTTTATTTTGGGGTCTAGGAGCATCTTTGGACGGAGCTGACGGAGTGCCAGGCTCTCGGCAGGTAAGCGCCTTTAGCCTCGTCTTATTCTGAAGATTGTTCTTGTTATAGAGGCTGTTTTAATTTACCTTATCATTTTCACTCTTGACCCTTCAACGTCCCAGAGGACTAAACGGTTCTCTTTCAAAAGTAGCCTTTATATATCGTATTTCTTGTTAAATTTGTTCCTTTGTGTGTTGGTTGAAGGCCACTGCCGAGTGGCAGTTCCTTCCTCATTTTGACTATGGAGATTACATGATGCCAGCGCCAGTTTGATGATGGTAGTTGTGATAGCGGCAATATGAGCACAAAGATGCTGACGTTAAAGGGTTAAGGCTGTTTTAATTCACTTTAATGATATTTTCAATATATGCTTGGAGTAAGGTGAATTTTCTGTGAAGTTTAGATGTTTTTCTTTACTCGCAGATTGTTTCAATGTAGCTCAGAGGTTATTTAAATTAATCGAAGAAGTTGTTTTAGGTAGCCAAATAGAATGCTGGAATTTACGACAGGTTGCTAGCAGAGTGAATTAGTGATCCCGACCAGGGGTACACATGCGACTGTATGCATCAGGCGTGACGACCCTGCTGTGCCTTACAAACGAAGGATGTTTTCTCTCGTGCGGCCCTATTACTAGTTGTAGTTTATTTGAGTACAAAGAGAGTGCCTCAGCATAAAATATGCAGAGTACTAGCTGTTTGGTATTCCATGAAGTGATCAATAACTTCATTGAAAAATTATATTTGAAATACTCGTGTGACGATTCCTTGTTTAGTACCTAAATAAGTCGTTCGACTATTAATATTGTGTTATGCGTCGGGTAGCTTTAATTTTGATGAAATTCAAACCTTGTTCACAGCCTTGGAACTAAAGTGACAATTTTGTGGCTGCTGGAGGTGTCAAGCCTCATCTTCCATCTCATAGAGCTGGTAATCTCGGGGAAACTCTCTCATAGGACAGGGTCATTTTATCTTGCATCCTCTCCCGATTGTTACTGAAAAGATGAACAGAAGCAGAATTTCGAAACTACTGCCTGCCATGCTTTCGCCTAATAACGCGGAGTGCAGCTGTTGTAACTTTGGACTTTGTTATGTCACTGCTCCTTGATTTGGTATTCCAAAATTTTGATCCGTTAAGGGAGCAACTGAAAGCTCATTTGCTAAAGCCTAATAAGTCTAAAACCTGAATCGTCAGTAAACTGCAAAAAGTTTTGTTAAAACAAAGGAATTTCTTTCAAATCAGAGCTAGAATTTACGAGTATGATAAGTTGTTTAATTTTAGTAGAAAATAAGTGTCAATTATTACTGTGGCATTTGAAGCACTAGTAAACAGAGCCAATTTTATGCAGTAGGGGATTTTCTTGCCTAATTCTCCGTGTTTTGATGCTGATTTTGGTTAACACCTTTCAATGATAATTCGTGTATAACTTTAACTTTGTGCGAATACAACTCTTTTGTTCGAAATAGTGCATGAAACGAGTGTTTTTGATTTTATGATGTTTAGTACGAGTAATCGTATTTATATAGCTAACTTACAATGGTTCCTATTTATATTTGAAAAAAATAATTTTGAAAATCATAAAACATTCCACTTAGGGATTTACTAAAAGTGAGCTCAAGAACATCCTAACCTAGTTGTACAGTAAAAGTAGTCTCTGTATCGCAAGGTTAGCATTTCTGCGTCGGCCGTCAAAGAAGCTCATGAAATGGGTTGTATTATTTAAAATAGATTGTATTATTTAAAATGGGTTGTATTATTTAAAATGGGTTGTATTATTTAAAATGGGTTGTATTATTTAAAATGGGTTGGATTATTTAAAATGGGTTGTATTATTTAAAATGGGTTGTATTATTTAAAATGGGTTGTATTATTTTAAAAATGGGTTGTAATACTTAAAATGAGTTTCATTATTCAACATGGGTTGTATTATTATAGTTTGTGTGCATTTTTGGCGGTGATGCAGCCACGTTGGTGACCCCCCACTCCCGTGCAGCCAATCGGCGCGCTGGAGAGACGCTCGACCAACACTCTCCCTGCTGGTGCAGCTGCTGGGTCTGGTGCTCCCCAGAGACACTCTGCCATGCCGGCGTTCGACCTCCAAGCAGCAGGGCGTTCTGCTCCTGTAGAGGAAGACAGCGACGCCAGCGGGGACGCTGCCAAAGACAAAGGGCGACACAGATCAGTCTTCCGCCTCTTTAATCGTAGAAAAGGAGCCCAGGTTTAACGTAATTTTGTGTTGACTTCCGGAATTGAGGCTTCATTCAGCAACGTCAGTAGTCTGACTTTTATTGCAGTTATTCGAGTTTTGGTCTTATATCATTAAAGCTCCACCTTAAGCTGTTCCAATCCTTAGCTTCGGGAGTTTTCATGATGAAATGAATGTGCGTAAGTTTTGGAGGGCGTTTACGCAACCAATATCCTAATTAACTTGGGAAATTTTTGTGACTGCTGATATCTACGTAGACATTCTGAGCGGCGTGCAGCAGCTGTTGTAGAAAATGTTATTGTCGTAGGCTTCACACAAGCTCTGAGATTGTAGAAGTGAAATAAAAGTTGGAGGTGACCTTGTATGAATAATTGACGCAGTTGTGATGCTAAAATGTTTGTTGGAATTCGACTTTGTTGTTGCTCTTAAATTCTTAACTGCGGCAGATTTTTGCAATTCTTTGCAAGTTATTCTCTTGATTTGATGTGATTGATGACCGCAATTGTTGATGGGGCCTAATGTCTTAAGTAACCGAATTGGTTATTTTATAACGGAACTTGTCAAGCCCAGTGAGCAAGGGAGATGTGGTGTATCAGTTAAGTGTGATTTTTTTCGACTGGAACTTTTCCCCGCGTTCATTTCACGTGTAGCGGCTGTGGTCTTGTACAGTTATTTGCAGTGCGAGACCAACGCATTCACAAACGTAACTACTCTAAGCAGTTTCGTTTTCTTCTTTTTCAGTTGCCTAAGTTATTCCGTGTAGAATATTTATCTATGAATTTTACCTCACAATAAATGAGAACACATAATAGTTGAAGACGTTTTGTTTAGAATCTTCAATTTCACAAGTTACTCCGAAACTTTTGTCGTGAATGCTCTTCATAATTCACCTGTGTGATCCTTTTTTAAAACGTGAAGAGACCTTGTTGAGTTGGTTATTCGCGGTGTTTCTATTTTTCTTGTAGTTGTATGTTGTTGATTGGGCTTCATTTAATAACAGTCATGTTATTGAGTGCGCCGTTCTCTGGAGAGTGTCTTCATTCCTGTTGCAACTACTGACACTCCATAGGGGAGGCTTGTCTTCCTCTCATTCCATGCTCTGCTCCTCGTGTCAATTCGTTTGTTTTTATGGATATGACAGGGTAGAATAAATTCGCACACTTTTGATAGTGTAGTGTTAGGTAATGAACTCTTAGTGCTAGTGCCTCAGAACATCGTGCCTTCTCTAGCTAATGTACCCATGAGAATTGGTCTCTCTGTGTCACAATGGATTTGATATTTACTGCTTCGTGCCTTTTCCAAGTGCCCGGAGTAAAAAGAATAGTTCCCATAGTTTTCTACTTCACAACTGCTAGTAATCTGATTAGAGCTTTGTATAGATGGCTGCTCTAATTTGAAGATTTGTATTTGAAGTTTCTACTGTGCAAAGAGGGTCCTGAACTGACTCGTATCGTTTTCATTTGTGAGGGGTTATTTTGTAACATCTCATTTTCATGGAAATTTTGTATTTCATATCTATGATAATCAGCAATAGCCTTTAATCAAACGTTGCCGTTCAACTTCCATATTTATGAGGTTTCCCGAACTTGACCATTGAAGCATGCAACAGATTTTTTTGAAAAGAGTATTTGTTTGTTGTTGGCCATTGTCAACATCTTGTTGAACCGTCGAGTGGACGTCCATTAAATGTAGACCATGCACATTTTGTACTCTTAAATTTTATACTCTGCCAGGAATATGTACTATGTTGTAGGTATGTACTATGCATATGCACGATCATGAAAAAGTTTCGCAAATGGTCTTCTCTCTGATGAAATCTTGATTGTGCTCTTTACCTGCAGGGGCAATGGGGCAGTTTTACACACCTTGTATTTTGAACATTTGAACGGTCTATTTTGCTGCATCAAGTACGAAGTTCGTCATCTTTGTCTCGTGCTTCAAAGGTTTTGTGGATGGACATTATTGCGAGTGCAATTAACGGGCAAAGGACGCTGATAGAAGTTGTGTAGTTTCTTCTGCTAGACGCCCTTTGAAAGCAGGACATGTTAGCGAGCGTCGTTTAGTCGAGTCATTGTTGTGTGTTGTCTGTAGTTGGTGGAATTTAATAGCTCACATCATAGTTTCCATATATTCTGCTATCAATGTTTCATTCACACAAAAATCCACCAAAGAATTGCATGAAGTCGGAGCATACAAGACTGGTTTCTGCTTCCACCTCTTGCGTTTCTGTCGTAGCAGAAAAAGTACTGTAGCTGATTTCTACTGAATGCGGACAAAGAATAATTTTCTCTTAATTTACACTGTCACTAGTGTCTGTGTGTGCTGTTAATTGGGTCCATGAAGTCTCCTTCGGAAAATTTTCTTCGCGATCTTTCTGTTTTGGTATCGCCTGCAATTACTTTTTTAGTTTTCCTGCTGTGTTTTGGGTCTACAGCATTTCTCATGTTGCTGAAAAAATAGCTCCTCTAATTCTTGAGATGCTGGAAGTGTTACAGATTTCAAATGATGTCTAATCGTTGCCAAATGCTGACACCCAAGATTAAAATTTGCCAGGTTTTTCTGCCCTTTCCTGAATTTACCTAACATAGAATTATATCAAACGCCTTCGCATCAATGTTTATGGCTCTTTTGAGTCGTGTTTTACTGTAGAAATCCGGCCACCAGGCGGCCATTGTGTTAATGTTGACTCTCTGCCTCTCGCCCAACATTTCCCAAGACTTCGGAGCCGAATTTTGTTACGCGATTATTGTTTTTCCCCCAATCCTTTCACTCCACAAACTGATTGCAGCTCTAAAAAAATATTTGCGGGCGAATACCGATATAACCTCAACTTTTTGTCGGTGTAATCATAATTTTAAGCTTTACGCCATGTTTATTCTTTAGTGGACTTTATTTGATTTTATAGTTCGTCCTTCTACAGCGTTACTCAGCTCACCCTGCTGCAGTGCAGCGACTGACCAATTCAATTTTTGTTGTAAATTTCCGTTCACAAATATTTCAAACCGATCGGTAGTAGTAAGTTATGACACCGGTCGTCAGTTCTGCCTAGCGCTAAAAATGCAAATTGATTTATAGCTTGAGAATCGATTATGGCAACTCTGCAACGTTTCATTTTCAGAAAAGTTCCTGCTTTCCACGTGGCCTCACATGAGTGCGAAAATGAAATGTTTTTTCAAATATCTTCTAATTGAGAACTATTATGTTTGTCTTAACTTATGATTAAATAGCGCATCCTGTTTTGAGTGTATCCTCCCCCCCAAGAAAATAAACTCCCGCTCTCCTTTCTGGCCAGCGCGCGCAGATTGATGTTCTGCTTTTAAGGATTATTTCTATCTAAATGTGTGCTAGTAATTTACGTAGTGTGCTGTAAATACCAACTATAAATATTGTTGCTAGCGAAAATTATTTTTGTTGAAAGCATTATCGTTCGGATGCGGTATTTCGTAAGAAGCAGAATTGAATAAATCAGTATCTTGTACGAAGTCTGTTCATTTGTCCCGTAACATTTGAACTCGTGTGGTTGAAGTACACTAATAACAGAAATGAACTTATATTTATAAAATTCACTGTTGGGAAATTGAATGGTGCTCTGCAACTTTTCCCCAATAACTCAGCGCATTATAGAAAATATTCATTTTAGGTCGACAAATTTCTAGGGCACTAACAAGGAAAAAACTTCTGCTAATTCTGTCTGAAATACCTAAAATTCTGTCTAGCCAAGACCTCTGAAAAACATGAATTTAAATTTTAGAATTCCAAAACCTTACCTTGGTTTTCTTGTATTTATTTGAATATGCCACGAACTTAATAAAAAAAATTTGGCTATGGCTGGCGGCTTCCCGATGTCATCAAATTGGTATCGTGCTAGCATTAAAATTAATTACTAGAATGGCACCTGATATGAAACAGTTTTTACCCGTTTTTAATGATGTAATAAATATTTCATTCTCGGCTCTCAGTGAAGTCCAGTGAATTTCTGAAAGACAATGCTCCTGACGAGGCAAATGTCTCTCCTGTATCTTAAAGTAGATTTAAACTTCCACGCTATTGTAGTGTCGTACTATCGACACAACTTGATGTATTTTCAGCGGTAGCTTCAAACTACCAATGTAGGAGCTACAGTATCAGAAGCCGTAAACTTCTATGGAGCAAGGGAAAGTAAAAGCACAGCAAGGCTCCTAATAATGTACTGATTCCGTCGGTGACAGACCTTCCTTAAATCCAGCAATGCCCGGAAGTCAAACAAAGATCTTCCGTTGGTTGTAAAAGGCAAAGCGTAGCAAGACACCATAAAGGACTTCGCCGGCCAGCTTCCGGCGGTTTATGGCTCTTCCGGCCCCAAGACCTGCGAACCC
>JACJUY010003136.1:0-15114 GCA_014220935.1 Platorchestia sp. MABIK | reverse complement strand
CTTAGGTGTAGACTAAGGATCAGGATAAGGATACGCTCAGCAAGGCACTTATTCGTATACTAGCTCCGTCGCTCACAGCTTCCTCTATATAATAGTCTTGTCCGGAAGTCAGGCAAGCGCAAGCAACAAAGATTTTCCGGCGGTCGGGTCGTTTCCGCCCACGGATCGTGACCGAGACATACGAAGCCTAGCCAGACAAAGACATCCGGTGGCGTTCACTTTATAAGGCGCATCCTGAGATATAACAGCTATCAATACACTGTTCAGCTTTGCGATCATACGTAATATTTTGACTTACCTTGGTTGCGACCGCATTTTTTTGTACCACTGGCCAGGACTGGAGGTTTTTTCTGCAACAGGATAGAAAGTATCCAGGTTAAAATGAGTGAAAGATTTCAAACAGAGTATTAGAATACATTTCTGGCAAGACGTTAGAATCCATGGTAGTGTTCATGAGAATTTTTTGTCAAAAACTTGAAGGTAAAATTACAATTAAAACGCAAATGCGAAAATATCTTGCAGGAATTTACCTTTACGTTTTTGACGAAAAATTTCGCATAACATAGATGTTAGAACTTAATTGAGAATTTGTAAACGCCGTTTTAAAAATTTTCTCACATTGATTCGCCCTACGAAAGACTCGAAATTCAACATGTGGATTTGAACCCTTATTTAAGTGGATTGTATGGGACAGATTAGATTATTAGTTAGCTTAAGCCTCCCTATCCGCTACAAAGGCGATCCAAAGAGAGGAAGGAGGAAGGCACCATTTAGTATGGAGTTTAGGGAACGTGGAATCTACGCAGAAAGGGCATAGAAACAGTAAGATGAGAAAGAAGTTAATGAAACAAGATCAAAGTTCAAGAAGAAAGTAGTAGGTGTTGAAAAAACAGGACAGCAGTGAACCGAAAAAAGATGGTACGTAACAGAACAAAAACCTATGTTATTTCAACAAAAAGGAAGCCTACCTAACCCTCAGCTCGGGCCCTCACTTAGTCCCCCTGGGAGCGCTAATTCCCATAGATACAATAGTTGTATCCCCTGAGGGATGTATGGGACATTTGTCAGAATTTCTGGTCAAAGAATAACTTTTTCCTGATTTACAACCTAGTATCGAAGTTGTCAAAAATTTTCACAGTTTTTTGGAAACGTTGAATAAAAATGAGAAAAGATATTGTTAAGCCTTACGTTTTTGACATAAGCAAGTAAACTCATTTAACGACAGCTTCGGTCCAAGACTATTTAGCTGTCGTTTTGGCATTTTACCAAAGTTACAAAACATTGTAAATTTAAAGGAATGGTTGCATTGTATGCGTCGCGGTCACGGTAGAGGAAACCAGGTAGGGTCATTTCTATGGGGGAAAATACACCTTCTCTTGTTCGGCTAGCCAATAGAAATGCTTTATTTCAAACAAAATATATGACGTCCCCAAAACGCCTTGACGTTAGACCAATGGTGGAGACGGATTTAGGGGTAGCAGTGCTACGAGAAGCAATATGAGCGCTGTCATTGGTTCGTTGCCATGACGTCAGCAAACCCACCCAGACAACGAAAAAAAGACTGGTATGACCCTACCTTGTTTCTTCTACCGTGGTCGCGGTCTTGAGTCCCGTTCATACTTTCCGGATACAGTTTAATTGCCGAGGTTCTGCAAGTAGGTAGGATACCGTTACACTGACTGATAGCACGGTTATAGCAAGGCGCTAATGCAGTTTCAGCCATTCATAGTATCAACAGCATCGAAAGACAGCTCAACTTCCACACCAACCCCCACAACACCTTAACAATAATTTATGAGTATTCGCTATCACGGTGACCATCAAAGTCCGTGAACCTGGCAACAGCCGTCGCGAAAAGAATTTCCAGTTAGCACCCCATATCATTACTTTACTTTTATTGCCATGTACGAGACCCAGCCGATATCATGATCGTCCACAACGCCACAAGACATTCGAACGCATTGGACATGTAGCCAAACCTCGTTGGGGGTTTCCGCTGCCCACCCATTTATGGCCGGGCGCCATACCCACGCTGAAACCCCCTCGAGGTATCAACGCAGCTCGCCCTGCCATATTGCAGTTTCATCTTCACCACAGAATTAAACAAAATCTCTTCCGAAAGGGGCCACTCTTTCAGCTGAATTCCAGAATTCAGACTGCACTTCTCTGCACACACTTGGATCGCTGATATATTGAAAGCTGAGCACTCGCTGTCCTTGAACATTCCATTTCCACCGACACGGCTTATCAGGACAACGAATTATGATCGCTCCGCTCCAGGCATCTCTTCTGTATTCTGGAGTGGTTTCTCGCGTTGACGTATGTCAAAAACGTCGTTACACGTCCTGTTGCAACTGAAATAATCAAGTGTTTATTGCAGCTGAAGGTCTGATTCCCATGTTACAGAATACACTTCGCATTGATTTACAGAAGATCTTTTCTGATATTTCGTTGGCGAATATCTCAACTGAAAGATGAAGTTTACAAGTTTGCATATACATTGATGGTTTTTACGTATTCCAGCACTTTGTTTACGGGACCACCATCTTACAGCAATTGACCGACGCCGCTTCCACCGACACTCACGCAAAGAATTCTTCCTCCTAGTTGCTGCAGAGCAGGACATACTTCAATGATGTGTTTTACCGTCAGAACTGCGTCTCCCCACCATCCACATATGGGCCTCTGGCCCAGAGCATCTGGGTTCAGCAAGTAGTTGTGAGTCAGGGCAGTATGCTTCAGTCGTAGTCTATTGATCACAACCTCTTCCTGGCGACTGTACTTGTGCTTGCTGGCCTTCCATTTTCCAAGGTTGTTTTTTATCTCCTGGAGATCACTTCGTTTCTGCTGCCATTCAATGTTCCAGATTTCAAGATGTCCTCCTTTTTATCAACGAAAAACAATCTCTGTTGGGAATGAGGGCAAATTAAAATGGTCTCGTCGCTGCTTCTTTTGCTGCTTGTTCCGCTCTTTCATTCCCAGCGATGCCCACATGGGCTGGCACCCAGCTGATAGTGATATTTTTCCCCTCTGTAATCAATTGATGCATCTCCATCATCAGATTGAGAAGTTAATTATCTTCAGTATTGTTATTAGCTTGTATGCAGCTCATTGAATCACTGAATATTACAAAATGATCAGATTGTGTTTCTTTTATGATGTTGACAGCCGCCAGCTTGAGCTCTGCTGTCATTACACTCGCAACCAGCGGTAGTGAGATCCTTCTTGTGATATTACCCATTATTGTTCCTGCACCAACCCCCGTCTGTGATTTCGATCCGTCCATGAATATCAGCTTACAATCACTGTAGTTGCTTACAGTTTCCTCATACACGTGTTTCAAAAGCGCTAGAGCTACCTCGTCCTTTCTTAGGTTCGCTATACTTTCCTCAATCTTCGGCCGCTTCTGAATCCATTAATATGTTTTAGGAGTGAAGTGTGTTTGTACTGGTTGCGTTGGAATCTTGTACTCATTTATGATTTGACAGAGTTTCAGGATAACTGATTTCGAGAGGCGCTCACGGATGCGGAAAAAAGTTCCAAGTTTGAATTGTGAACACAACGATAAGCAGGGTTAAGAAAGTGACACTTAATCCTTTGCTTCCCAACACTCAAAAAGTTAAGGGAAAATTTCCTAAGATAATTGGAGTCATTACCCTGAAATATCAGCAAAATTGCACTAGCAGGTTTTTTTTCTGAACAAGCAGGTGTTACTTCCTACTTAAATGGAAAAAAATTATGCTTTAAAAATGTATGCTTCGACGCCAAAAAAATTGACGAACAAACTGAGAAAAAATGCCGATTTAGTTCTTGTTCAATTTTATCTGAAAATACATGTACGTATGAAAAACTTGCTCAGGTTGAATAAAAAAGGTATTAAATGTATTGCACAGACCAAGAAGCTTACACTGAGTACATATCAATAGCAAATTGCACGTGCAAGACTTCTGAAGTGTCTAAAAACATAGTTGCAGGAATACTATTAATTTCCCTAACTTTGTCATTTAGTTCAAATTATTTCCCTACTAGTTGAATTACCTTGAAATTTTGTAAATTTCCCCAACTGCAAGCACTAGCCCTCTGGGAACTGTAGTTCCCGTCGGGAGGCAAAGGGTTAAGTTTGAAGTAGTATCTCAGAAGTAAGTCTTTTTTTCTCAGTTCCAGTTTTGGTTCATTGGTGATGATGTTCAGGTTTTGTGTTGGAGTAGTCCTGAAAGCTTCAGTGCTGATACGCATCGCCTCGTTCGCAATGACAACCAGCTCCTTCAATGCTGTTACACTTGCTGAACCATAGACTATGTAACCATAGTCGATCTTAGGGAGGATTATAGATTTGTACAGTCTCATTTGGATTTCTTGGTTAGCTCCCCATGCATATGAGGAAACTGATCTCAGCAGGTTAAGGTCTTTGATGCATTTTCCCTGTGTTTTATGAATATGTACGGTCCAGTTGAGTTTTCTGTCCCGCTCCTGCCCAAGAAATTTTGTGGTCTCTACGTTCGGTATATCGTGACCTTCCAGTTGCAACTTCGGGAGTATTGTTGGTTCACTTCGTTGGTTCACTTCGTTGGTTCACTTCGTTGGTTCACTTTCTTTGTAAAACTTCATTGCTTTTGTAATGATCTTTGAGAACCTAAAGCCGTTAAATTTAGCCCATTGCGTCATTTGGTTGATAGTTGCTTGCAGAGTTTTTTGTACTTCAGATATACTATAATCAGCGAATGCTATCAGCAGATCGTCCACAAAAAGTGAGCTTATCCCTTTATCGGGAATTTCTCTCGCCAATGAGTTCATTTTCATGGCAAAGGGAGTGGCACTCAAAGTACTACCTTGCGGTGTGCCATTAACAAGTTCTTTTGAAGACGATAGAAGATGTTGAACTCTCACTTGGAAACAGCGATTTTTTAGAAATTCTCTTATGAAATCTGGCAGCCTTCCCTTTAAGCCGGCTGTCGCTAGGTCCATCAACATACGGTGACGCCACGTCATGTCAAAGGCTTTTTCGAGGTCGAAGAATACTGCAGTTACATATTTGCCGGCGGCGAGCGATTGACGTGTGTATGTGTCAAATCTTACGAGATGGTCGATTGGTGCACGATGTTTCCTGAAGCCACACTGTATGTCAGCAAAGATTTTGTTATTTTTTAGGTATTCTGTCAGTCGACGGTTTATCATTTTTTCATACGTCTTGCACAGACAACTTGTCAATGAAATGGGCCTGTTATTTTTGGGTCTGTGTGGTCCTTGCCTGGCTTGGGAATAGGCTGTATGATGGCTTCTCTCCATGGTGGATAGATGTATTCTTCCATCCACATTTTATTGTTAACTTGTAACAGGTACTGATGAGCCTCATCCGGCATATTTTTGATCATGAGGTTACGTCACCAATCTGCGTGAGACCTGTCATTTTTCCGGCATGTCGCTCACTCTGCACCTCCATGCACCTCCATGCACCACCATCGTCTCCCTGTTCATGCTGAACAGTCTCTTTGGTTTCAGTCCAGTCAGCGTCACAATCTCTTCCATTATTTTGAAGGGGTTGACAGCTTTTTTTTCTTTTCTGCTTCGAAGATAATTGATAAATATTTCGGGAAGTAGTTTTCCACAGTCAGTTGTAGATTGATATACGTTGGTTCCTTTTTCTGCTGGGGTCCTCCGATTACGGGTGCTCTCGGAAGTCCCTCCTCTCCTGATGTCTTCATAGGTTATGTAGGATTCATATTGTTGTTTTATAAGAAGAGGGAGGGTGTTCTTTACTGGGCAAGGGCCCTCAAGCTAAATTTAGGGAAAAAACATCCTATATTATTATCTAACACTTAACACTAATACAAAAAATAAGAAAAAAGAACCTGATGGTAGAGGGCACCGCCCGTGCTGGTTCTGGCCAGAAGAACTAGGCGAATGGGAAAATTTATAAGAAATACACTCAATTATAATGTAAATTGTACACTAACGCAGCTGGCTATAATAACGGTATCACCTCGGGAAGGTGCGGGTCGGCTAGGTACAGCCAAATTAATGAAGGTACCATACAATCAATATCCTTGCCTGTTTCTAATGTTCCCCTTATCACAAATATAATCAGTTCAATTAGATACCAGTAAACGTGGTAAAGGGAACACATAAAATTTCCTTTGATTATATTGAATGCGAGAAATGCACTCTATTTGTTATAGAAATTGATGGAACTCATATTTTTGCTGCAAAATATCTTTGAAAACTGTCATAAGGAGGAACCACCATTTTATTTGCAGCAAACCAAGTTCGTGAAATAGTCAAAAAAATATGTCATTCCTGTTCTAACGAACTCATTTTAATAATTGAATGCAAGAAATGCACTCTATTTGAATAGAAATTGATCAAATTAATTTTTTTGCTGCTAAGTATCGTCGAAAAATATCATAAGGGGTACCCCTACGACTTTTTTTGCAGAAAACCAACTTCGTGATTTAGTAAAAAAAACCTGACTTTCTCTCTCCGACAACTTAACCTTTCGGCAGTGCCCTTGCTCTGCTGAGGACGTTTTTGCTTTTCTTTCATAGGCAGTCACTACTTATGAGACCGTACCTTGTGAAACTCCACGCATTCGGGCAGTTTCTGTTACACTAGCGCCTGCCATACAAACACCAACGATTTGTTCTCTTTGAAAGCCCGTGAGGTCTGCCATTTTCATAAATTATTATCAACGTTTTGTTAAATATCTGTAAAAGATAATCATTTTAAATGACCATATCAAACAACAAAAATTATAAAAAAAAACAATAAAATATATCACGTTTTGATTGTTTAAAACATGTTCCAAGCTTATGATACTAAAATGTTAGGTGTTTCATTGTTTTGTTTAACCCTTCTGTTTACACAAGAGCAATGCAGAGGCAATTTATGTCAATGGTTCTAGCTCTTCAAACATGGGCAAAATTGTTCATTTTTAGCGAAGGTGCCGAAATAGGAAGGAAACCGTATGGACAAACTTGTGTATATCTTCCTATATCACTGAATTGCGAACCGAAGCGCAAGGTCTGCAGCTATTCAATGTTCAAAATCCCATTCATAGCAAATATTGCACCCACGGAAAAAACGAAAACCAATCTACGTGGACTAATCTGTTCCTACGAGTAGGTAACCACTTTCTCACGAGTGCTGCCACTGGGTAGATTAGATACAAGGCGTGGTTGTATCTTGTGTCTCTCGGTGCTTCAACGCGAGCGTCAAGGACAGCTGTGTCGCTGGGTACTGCGATGAGTTTCGTGGTGTCGTTGTTGTGTGCGGCAGTGACTGTGCGAGCGTGTGATGTTAGTGAAGGTATACAGGGTGTCCCAAAAAATACACTCACAAATACATTATTTCAGTGGGATACATTATTTCGGATACAAATACATTATTTCAGTACAGGGTGTTTTAAAAAATTTACGTTCTTTTTTGAGTGCCCACACTCACGTATTTTATTTTGATGTGGTCATTTATAGAAGACACAAATATAAGTCTAGTGAGTTAAATAAAGAAGAACTTTGAATGTAAGAAAATTAAGTGTCCTGATAGTAAATTTAGTTGTGCTTGGTAAAAGATGGAAAATACACGAGTAATCACAAGCCAAGGTGTTCACATTTGTCTTGGAATACTCTGTATTCTAGTGCACACGTGATTTTATAACTTTTTACAGCGCGATTTGGGTATTGTCGCGCACAACGGGCGTAAAAGTGAGTGTGATGAAATCTATTTCATATATGGTGTCGAAAAAATTTACTGTAAAAAGACGATGTAAAATTAGGAGTTGGCGAGTGATTTCATTAATGAAATCGAAGAAACGAATTTTTTTTTTCGTAGTTTGCGATAGTTAATTTTCATTCATTATCAACGGCACTTCTGTTTTTATTCGTTTTTCTTGGAAGAGAAAATGTTTCATTAGAAAAGAGTGAGAACTGGAAATATTGGCTGAACATTATGTTCTCGATATCTTTCATCTGCTTACCAATAAATCTTGCTAAAAGCCAAGGCTCAGTCAGTTTTCTATGAAATGACGCGAGAATATTTATTCATAGGAGAGACCCCATTAAAAGATCAATTGCGTGGAAGTTTTTTTGAGCGTATCAACCCAAAAAATTGTTCTACGTATTGAATTTTAGCAACGAATCCAATACCTACTTTTTCCATGAAATATTTAATCAGCTTGCACATAATTTACTTAGTGCATCTCAATAGTTTCTAGAAATATTATGTGTTCAAAAGTATAACACTCAAATTGTCGATTTTTACTCTATTGCTAGATCCAGGATTTTCATTTTATGCAAGGTAGCACTTAAATCACTAAAATTGTTTTTGTGTAACTATTATCTTTATTCTAAAGGTTATTTTAATCTGTTCTCATCGCTTGAAAAAGTCAACCATAAACGCATGCCATAAAGTCGTATATTTAGCAAATGAAATAAACAATGTGATTATTAAAACACCCATATTCTATGCCAATAAAATGCTAGAATCTTTTTACAAAAGTAAATGAATCCGGTCATCTTTCGTTATTTATAAGCACAATACATGATTCCGTGACCGGGACTCCCAATAGACATCGACGCCACAAATGTTCTGCAGGGAAATGATTCGCAATGCATTCTTTGCCATCCCGACGTGTCTGATGAATTGCCTCGAAAAATTTCAGTTAATTCTCTAATACGAATTGTATGGAATAATTAGATTCGAAAATTGTGTAGTTTTGTCATTGATTAGTATGTTAAGTCCTGTCCAAAGAGTTTGTACAGTCAGAAGAATGTTGTAATGCGCTAAATGCGCGTGGATTTGAGTTCGTTGTAAAGAGACACAAATTACTGCCCACTTTTCGTATTAGATCTGTTATAAAGTTCATTTTGAATTTCTTCAGTGTGAAGAAACAGTATTTCATCAACTGAGGCTAGAAATTGTGGTAAGAAAAAAATGCAATTAGTTCGCTCTTGGTTTAGGATGTTTCTTTTTCTCTTTTTAGGATGAAAAAGAAATTTTTTGTATATCAAAAATACAAAAATTCAAACAACTCAAACTCTTCAGAGTAAGACCGATACAGCATCTTTAATCGGCCAGCTTTGTATTCATGCGCAAAGTATTTCGATTTTCACACAAGTCAAATGCATATCCCAATAACTGCTCTCGGTATTTTGACTCACCTGGTTTACGACTGCCCATCGCTCACAGTGATCACGACTGAAGAAGTCTGCATTATCTGCAACAGTCCAGTAAACTTGAATGTCTAAATGAATGAATGAACGATTGAAAGATCATTGAAAAAATTAACAAAATATTTTTAGGAAAGTGCTTGAGTCCACCTCGAAAGAGAATTAAAATTCAATCTGGCATACTAGTAAATTACATTCTTGATAACATTCATTTTGGCATTAAAATCAGATAAGATAACACTAAAAGCTAGTCTATGCCCAAACAACAATGAAAATGGTGTTCCTAAGAGAAGAAATGAGAATGTACCCCTTAGTATGGAAATACGGCACCTATGTACAAGGTGTTTCACCACACCCTGCGCATAGAAGCAGCAAGATTGAAATAAGTTTTTAGAACAAGATGAAGGTTGAAGAAGAAATTAGTTGGCGCTGAAAAGAGAAGACAGCAGCGTACAAAAAAATGATGGTTCACAGCTAAACAAAAAACCTATTCTGTTACAAAACATAAAAGCCTACCTAATCATTAGCTTGGAACCTCACATCTTCCTCTTGGGTGCAATAACTCCCATAGATACAATAGTTGTATTTCCCATACATCGGTTTGCATTCCTATATATACAACAGTTGTTATTGTTGTGAGAAAAAAAAAATTCAGAACAAAATCACGTATTAGAGTTTGGTAGAAAAGGCATCAGTCATCATGAAAATATAAGAACTTGAATTTTCACAGCGTAATTCAATAAGAAATCTTGAATTGATAAAAGAGGTCACATACCACTCGGGCCGAAGCAGGCAGATGAGGACAAAAGTATAAGTGTATCATTTTCTAGGCCCAATATATGTTGCAAAACATTCGCATCAATAACGTCTTTGTATTGAGCAGCTAAACTTGATTAAAACGCTAGCGTGGTACTTCATACACCAACTCAAATTTTAGAATACCGGAAATTCCCAAAAAATATTGCATAAAATCATTTGCATGCTGATCAGCACTTACAAGAGGGAAAATGGGATTTTTTTGTTTTATAATTATTTCATTGAAGGGTGTTGACAGAATCATTACAGTACACAATTTCTCTAATAAAACAATTTTTTGAACTATTACGGACTATTGCTTCCTGCTCATTTCTGTCGTTGTTTTAACTACGTATATTTTTTCCAATTTTTGTCTTGCTTCTTGAACTTCCCTCAACTTTACTGTTTCTGGGCACAGGGTATGAAAACCCACGTTGAGCATAGACTCCCAGTTTCATTCATTCTCTACTAGATTGCACCTTCCTCCTGTTCCTCTTAAGAACACCTTTGTTGCGGTTCGGCAGGCTAGGTTAGGCTAGCTTATAATTTAATCTAATCCAATCTTTAACTGTAGAACATGAGTTGTATGTGTAATCAGCACGTATTAATACAAGAAAAGTATCCTTAACACAAACAAGCAATTCATGATTAGCATACAGTAATCGTACAAATTCCCGTTAATTTCTAATGGAGTTACTAGACCACTACACTTTAGAGCCTAGACCACTCCAGTTAACACTTAAAACTATCGAGAATGAATGAAATTAAGATACATTCAAAACTACTACTCAAATCCCAAAAAGAAAATGAAGAAAAATACTACATTTTTCAAAAAATTTGGGATAAAATAGTTTTTAAACATTACTTAGCCCTGAGATACTCAAATCTAATAGGTGTGAATATACAATAGGGATTCTACTATCCATGGCAGGGTTAAATATACTGAGAAAAACTGAAAAAACATGCTTTTTTGTCCTCTTCAAGTTAGAAAAACTTGCAAAAGCCCAAAACACGCTCCTGAATAGACAAAGGGGAAAACTTCGAGACGTTGATAAAGAAACGCTCAGAACGACATAGCTTAGACTTTGATTTATGAGCTTGTGTGATTGTGAGATGATGACCAATGTTGAGGGAAATTGAATAGTACTGATAGTGAAAAAAATGCTTTTGTTTTATGAAATTGATCTTGAGAATAATGTGTGCATTAATTTAAGTGAATATTGTCACCAAATGACGAGTTAGAAAGGATACACCCTAATTATAAAGGATGGATTGTTCTTTTGTGGCGAAGAAAAAGTAGTAGCCTATATAAACCTTCAAAAAGCATTGTATGTCCAACATGCACGGGTAAAATTGCCTAACAAGCATTCGCACTGAAATAAGTTCCTATGTTTGCGCTTGAAAATACAAGAGATATAAATAAATAAGGCAGATAGCTTGTGAATCCAAGGTCCTAGATTGCACACATTTTGTCTGTACATTCATATTTTATGACATGGAAACATGCGAGATACTATGGGATAACGATAAATCTCTTTTTGAAGCAGCAAAGTCAAAAATGAACTACCAGGCTTCAAGAAAATCAGTGCTATTTCTGAAATGTAATTTAACGTTTGCTTGTCGCTTACAAGCAATGAGTGTAAAGTGTAATCGTTAGAATGATCAGTTATAGTTTCCAATCAAATAAAAAGCCACATTCTGCTTCTCCAAATTGACGACCATACTATTAATACAGTTGCTTGAAAATCGTCTTAAAATCAGAACACGGAAATGTACTATAGTTTCTAAATTCCGCATGAAACGTCAGGAATTTTATGTTAAAGTCAAAGCACATAAAACTTTTTAGGCTTCTCCTGCTCTCGTCATTCTCCAAAATAAAAAGACATCGTTAAATCATATATAAATAAAAATTATAGTTACTATGGATGTTGGTCGAAAGTAACAAAACTACAAATTATTCACACATGAATAAATGACAAAAATTTAAAACGTGAAAATTTCCCGTGTTTGTTACACATGAACACAATCGGCTTAGTGATTTTGAAACTTTTTCCATGTATACTGCGTATAAATTAGAGTTTAGAAAGAGACCGGGGTATATGCCTATACACCGTTCCAAGCACAATACGTTTACCATCTCTAGACAGTTCTACGAAGAGTGATTCTATATGGTCCTGATTAATTGATGCACCCGTTATGATTCTCGAGTCTATGTGGTTAGATATATGTGTGCTGATGCCTCCGCCTCGCTGGTTTTTTCGTAGTGAATGGTAACTATGATAATTTTCAAATCGAATCATGTCTTTGCTCGAGTCATCTAGCCAGCTTTCGGTGAAGCTAATCACGTCTAGGTTATATTTAAGTTCAGTAATAGTACATTGTATCTCTTCCAATTTTGAATAGAGTGACCTACAGCTCCAACACAGGAGTGAGAAATCATGGCGAGTTATTCGTATAGTTTCGTTGAATTTTGATATATTAGTATACCTACAATCTTCAGAGTCGTTAAGGTTTGGATTTATTCTGTTCAAATGATTGAGATCTGGGTCGATTTCGTCGAGGATATCAGCGTGATCAGCCATTTAAAATTAGTAAGCAGTAAGAAGTAGATATTATATAGCTTACAAACGAAATACAGAGTCAAGCTTAAGGGGATATTCCTGTCTAAAAAACTAGCTTATGAAGTAAGAGAGAATAGAGTAGAAAATCTAGCGCAATTTCGTGAGTACACACAAAATTCAGTTCATAAGCGAATAATATTGGAGTTCAATATTACAACATTGGTGCAAGCAGATTGCTGAGGGCGCTTTCACAAGTTCACATACAACAGGTAATAAGTTTTAAAGATATGACGACAATGATACAATCAGCTAATATGGTTTACGCGTAATAACAGCTTTAGTGGTGAAAGAAGAAAAATTCACAGTAATATTGGTAGGCAAAGTTGTTATTAACTCTAAAACAAACCTTATAAATTATGGGATTTTTTCAATTCGGTAAGAAATTCTTAATGGCCATCGCAGTAAAGTTTTTGTGCTTTTTGATTCTGAGAGGACATATTTCAAACATCGAAAAACACGCATGAATAATGAACTAAATGTCTCCACATACCCTTACACCACCCATCTCTCGTCTCTTTCTTTCTCATCTCTCGTTTTAAACACCAATGTATCGACATTTCATGTTTGTACTTAATTGGAAATAAATGTTTTTCTTTCTTTCTTGCCACTATCGCCTGTAACGCTACATATAAAATACAAATCCTAATCCATTTTTGTCGTCTTTATAATCTATGCCAAATTTTACAGAGACGAACAAGAATCCTCACAGACAGATACGGGCCCAGAAAAACCATGGAAGAGAAACAAACTTTAATTCTGAACTCCCCAGACGCGTGTGTGGAGGAGATGCTGAAAGGCCTGTGTGTTGCTCATCCAGCGCTCTGTACTCTGCCTGGCTCGGTGAGGTTGTTGAAGAAGGGAGGTTGTTGAAGTGGATAGGGAGGGTTGTTGAAGTGGGGGGAGGCTATTGAAGTGGGGGGAGGTTGTTGAAGTTAGAGGTGGGATATTTAAGNAAAAATTTAATTTAAGTATGTGCAGCATAAACATTCGTACCTTAAGTTCTACTTGAACTCCAGCTGGTGGATAATATTTTTACCTGAATCATAAATTAGGGCATCATTTCACTTTGAATTAGAAAAAAAAGGCATTCCACTTCATTGGACTATAAATATTTTGATTACTCGTAATTTTAGTAAGTTGTTCTTGCACTGTCTTCTTAGAAAGTTTCAATACCATGCCGCTTCAGAATGGGTGTTTTAGAATATTAAATTTTTTTAAAGTTTTTAAACAATTTAAACAATTTATTTACCACAGGTGATACAGAGGTAGAATGTTTCTTAAGGCTAATACAATGGTCAAACTAGAGTATAGCTACCTGTGGGCCCGAATAAGTTCAGCGACTTCTAGGGCATTCTACCATCACATCATTCTAAGGTGTACAATAATCTTTAGCCTAATTCACTTAACCTAGTTTCGCAATAGACTGATCAATGAGATAATTGACTTGATATTTGATGCTGTATTTTACAATATAGGTCAAATCGGTTATATTTAACCATATATTCGATAAAACGATTGAGAACAGACTGAAGATCGGTATGTTACCTATGGCAAATCACATTATTAGGACTAGTATTTTGATAGGAAGTGAGATTCGAGATGTCTTTTGAATACTTTGTAAGAATTACTTTTACGAATCTCCGCAGGGATTGAGTTCCAAGTTTTAGTTCCAACGAAGAGGATACTGTGTTGCGACCGGGCCTTTGAATAATAGGGAAGCATGAATTTCTTTCTATTTCGGGTTAAATGGTCGTGATGACCAGTTTGCGCAGTTAATAGTTTTAGGCTATTGTCGCCATCATTTCTTAGTGTTTTGTAAATGAAATTGCAAATGGAGATATTGTAGAGATTCGAAAGTTTAAGTATTTCTAAATTTTTGAATGAATCATTTGTGTGAGCATTATATTCTAGGTTCTTTACTGCTCTGATAGATCTTTTTGGCAGAGTAAAAATTTTGTTAGTTTTATTTTTATCAGTTCCGTGCCATGCTTCTATTCCGTATTGCAAGTATGGAGAAACGAGCGTTCGGTAGAGCATTTGTAAAGCTGCTTCAGGCAGGAAATATTTAACTTTATTTAGGATTCCGATGGATTTTGAAAATTTAGAACTAATATGAGCGATGTGCTCTTTAAAGGTCAGATGTTTATCTATTATGATGCGCAGAAACTTACATGAGTAGGTTTCTTCGATTTCACCTTCGCCAATTTTAATGCGTGGGAGAGATACATTTTTCTTGTATGAGAATGTTATATATTTCGTTTTATCGATATTAAGGCTTATTTTATTAGCTTTAAGCCATAATGAAACCTTATGAAGTTCACTATTTATACTCTCCGCAATCATAGCGGGATTTTGGTTTGGAAGGCCCGCAGAAAGCGTACTGTCATCGGCAAAAAGTATGAATTTGAAGAATGATGTTGATTTAATAATTACATTGATAAAAATCAAAAATAGGAGAGGCCCAAGAACAGATCCTTGTGGAACTCCATGACTAATTGTCTGTGGGTCCGATTTTGCGTCGTCGATGACAACGTATT
>JACJUY010003135.1:27404-91798 GCA_014220935.1 Platorchestia sp. MABIK | reverse complement strand
CACTTGACAAGAGTTAGCTCAGTACTGATTTGTTTGCTTTGGTTCTGAGCCATAAGTTGGTTTAGAGGCAATTCTAGTCATTGAGTAGGTCGAAGGTTACTGAAGATGGAAACAAACGCTCACGACGCATCCAAGGAACACTCAAGAACTAATGCATGCAATAGCAAGAGCACACAGATATTAAGAAATTAATTTATTTCAAGCAGGGAATTATGACTGAGAAAATTGATTTTGAGAATAGAGTCACTCATGAACGGTCTTTCCTTGACTTCATTGTAAATTCTGAAGAGGTTCGATGCCCTGGTCACATTGCGTGCATGTTATTCGTTGTGTTCATTTAATTCACATGATTTAGAGATTTAATTTCAGCGGTATTCAACTTTAAGACTATAATTCCTCCGAATTGTTGATGACTCAGTATTTGCTGTTAATTTGCTCCCTCGTGCAGTAAAAAAGTCTTGAATGAATGAAAAGGTCAATCAGATGAAACGGAAACAAAGGAAATGAATTTTAGAGGCTCATACCACACTGGATTGTGAATTAATTATTCCCAACTTTTGGAGCTACCAAAAAAAAAAGATTGTGACGCACTCTTATCCGTACAGCAACTCTGTTGATAAAATTATATTTTGCTAGAAAAATCACACTACCCATCGGAGCGAACTGTTAGAAATCATGCAAAAGAAAATGATAAAATTCGAATTTTTGAAGAAGTTGAATTACAGGGAGATGCAAAAGTAATTTTAACGAGGATAGGTAAATTCTGGGAAAACAAAAAATGTTTCACTAAAAGCTCGCTACTGGATATTAACAAAGTTATCGTGAAATAATTCCGAGAGCGATGAAAACATACTCATGGGATTTCGCAGTATCAAAAATAATTTGAAAAGTAATTTTCACTCAGCATCATTATCACTTGTAGGAGAAGAGTGAATTGGTTGATATGTATGAAGAGGAAGAAAACGAGTCACAGTAAATCTACAAATCCCGCCACTGACTTCCAAAAATTCGTGGACGTTCCGGCAAGGCTACACGCATGCATTGAGTGGCTAAACATGAAACTCAGATGGAACTGATGAAGGGCACAAAACTTAGGTAATGAGCTCTCAGTGAAGCCTAATAAACAACTGTGCGAAGCCACACTGGGTTATTAAGGAGAGTTTTCTCATCGTGTTGTTTGAGTTCGTAAACGTCTTTGGCTTGTTAGCGAGTGAATGATTTTCGTATGTAAAGTTTGAGGCTTTTATTGTCTCGAATGAGGATGAGCCTTCTTCTGAGTAGATAATTAAAGAAAAGTTTCATTCATTTGTTTAGATGATCGAAATTATTTCAGTTGTTTGCTTTGGTAATAGTACAAACGCTCCTGATTGTTTACGCTGGAGTACATGATGTTGTTGACCAGCCAATAATAGAAGCGATTCGCCAAAAAGTGATTCGAGCTGATAGTTTTAGATATTTAGATAGTTAGGTATTTCAGGCACACTGTTCATTAATGGTATGTTTGCTCGAGTATATGTATCATGGAGAATGTGTGTGTTATGTATGTTCTCTTACTGAGCAAGAATGCGGTAAGATTGAGGAATGACGGTAAATGAAATACTCTTAAATCCTACTTGCGCTGCCATTACATTTATAGACCTATTTTGATTATTCCTAGATTATCCAACCGATGCACTCCAGTGTCATGGTGTGTCCTATTTTTTATTTTGAACTCACGATTGTTAAGTGTGTGTTTCAACTTATTCCACCGATATCATTCGGACGGGATTTTTCAATGTCAGTTTAGATCATGCGAGTGTTTATTTCTTATGTTGATAATTTGTTTATTTATTAAGCTACCACTAGTCTCAAGCGAGAAATATTATATCCATATATTATACATTGATTTGGTAACGTGGACTCGTTTCATGCCAATCTCTTTTCCTTTCAAAACTTAATACACCTAGACGAAGATTACAAATTACTACTAAAGAACTAATCTGACGCACTTGACCTTTTTAAGTAATATTATACGGTTGAATACACGCTACGACCTGGGAGAAAAGCAATCCTGCGCATTTTCTTGAACTGTATGACTGAGATACTCAGCTTTTATGTGAGTAGCCGCAGCTGCATGGCGGGAGCAGAAAAGTGCTCCTTGAACACCCAGTGGTAGGAACGCCTCATTCGTGGCTGTCAGGCACTTCACATCGATGATGGTCGCTAGAGGATAAGTAACTTTCACGAGTGTTTATGTGATGTACAGGTGGAAACTTGACATTGATTTAAAAAGAAGGAAAACAACCTGCGCCTAGATGGGGCGAAGCCAACGAAAGCAAAAATGCGCACTTCTGGCATTGATGAGGTCAGGTGCTTCACCGCCTATCCTCTGCTTTGAGGGACTGTTTCAAAGCAACCGCTTCAATCGAACATATTCGTTTGAACGATGTTATGGATATATGAAAATCATCCAAATGTGTATGGAAATATGAATTAACGAATCTATAACCCACAGATGATGAAATTCTTAAAAAAAAATGAAATAATGGTATTATAAATAGAAGAGATAGAGATTTAAAGATGTCTTGAGTGGCAATTGGGGTAAACTCAGAACTTGCTTGAAGAGAGGCCTTGATATAACGCCTCGTGACAGCGACGCTGCTGTTGTATGCAGAACCTTCATTCTGAGGAAAAGTTTCCAGAATATTCGTCGAATGAGCACAGTTGAAATCGTTGAAAACTCATGGTGAATTGTATTTTCAATTACGATCGGCGCATCTCTTTTTGGAGATTCGAAGTGAATACGCATCCTGGCGCCACACTCATTCCATTGCGCAGAAATATCCATAAGTATAGACACATGATATGATGAATCATAGTACTCACGCTCAAAAATTTTGCGAAAATAGGTGTATGCTCAGTATACATCATTTTTTCGTCTCTAAATTTTGTCTTCATGCCTTCTCTAACGTGTTTTTGTATGATGTAATTTTTATGTATTTCTTTTAGGATGAAATCTTTTTATTTTCATAAAATTGTCATTTCCTAATATCGGTCATAGCCTACTAAACCCTAGTCACTTTACCTTGCAACATCATTTTTTGTAATCATTCATTTCAGCTCAATTTCCAAACGGTGTAGATGACTAAATCATTTTTCATTACAGGTCCACTTAATCTCAGAATGAGACCCAAGTCCCTTGACATGCGTGAATGGTCTACAGTAAATTTACGACATACTTCCACGCTCGTATAAAGGCGAACTGCTGAGAAAAAGCGCAAGCTGACATCGTTTCATTAACATGATTGTCGGATTTACGGGTATACCATTGAAGAGATTATCAGAGCAAGTGTATTTTATGCTCAATTTAGAACTTAGAAGCACACTTGCCAAACAATCTAGCAGGGTCGGAAATACCAACACCAAAATGACGGCACCCCATAACAAGTTCCTCTAAGTTGATTTAGTTTAATTACGTCCTGCAGCGCAGCGTAATCGTTTAATCTTATAAGAACTTACGCTACTCGCTGAACCGCTACTACGACGTAATTTATTTGCAAATTCGACCCTAGATGCGCTGTGTTCTAGCAATGAGCATCCACCCGGCAGCTGCGGGCCGGGGAGGAAGATGAGAGAGGGAGGGCTAGGTCCATCTTTGAACTACAGCCACTTTAAATTTTACAACAGGAGCTACTCCTGCTGGGGAGGAGTTGCTTCCACTCTGAAGCTTTCAATTTCCAATTTTCGCTCCGAGTAAGGACAATAATATTGCTAGCATGAAGACAGCTTCTAATGTGCAGTCTGCTTGCTACTCGATACTCACGCATTCACCTTATTCTCATTGTTTTAATACTTTGAAATGCTGAGCGCTTTTGCAATAAACTCGAGCGGTAAGTGGTTCTGGTGATCTCGGGCGAAGTCCCGTGGATGAGCTTGTTACGTAATTATTAAAGTTTGGTAATTTCTGTATTGAAATGGTTTAATTATCTGGCAAAGAAGGCAGCTTATCTGTTTTTTTAGTTACGTTCATCCAATTTGTTAAGTTAATTGTTTCTGTTTGATAAGAATTTCATGAAGTTCAACTCTTAATCAATTGATTTATGGTTGAGCGGTCATTTTTAAGCTTATACTTACTAAGCGGAAAATTTGCAAGTTTTAGTGGCTAATTGACGTCTTGACGTCAAAGATTAATTGATGATTAAATGAAAGACAACTGTAAACTCAAGAATGATTTGTTCAGTTTACACCCATAAAAGACAGAGCGTAGCGATCTTAGCTATGATATACTTTTCTTTGAAGATTATTATTTTCTTACCAGGGCCATGAGGGATATCGCTGGGGTATGGGAGGAACAATACGGACGTGATACGTAAACCTCACCAACCGAGGGTTGGGTGACCACAATGTCCTGTGTGAATCAACAGAAAAATTACTCGTGATTTTCGAGTTATTTACAAGAAGTTATGGACAATTTTTAATTGCTCTGATAATAGACAACCCAGTTAGAGTTTCTCTTGGAAAAACTAATTTTTGAGAAATTCATTTAGTGATTTTCTTCTGGCTGCGGTAACAAGTCATTTCATTGAAAATTAACCTGCATTTGCTATGCAGAGCGAAAAACACAGCTTCTTTAATACCATACATGATTAAAATTTTATCAAAATCGCTTTCACTATCTAAATTATATCTAAATTATAAATTATATATCTAAAAATTATAGAAAACGTCATATTTCGTACAATTTGATACCACATTTAGGACATTGAAACGGCCAACTTTGACTTTTCGGGACTGAAGTACTGGAGCTACAAGATAGTAGTCATGAAATTGGTCAGCTTCATGTTAGTTCCAAGAAATAGTTCATCTTGAATAAGACGATCCATTTAATGGCAACTAACTTGTAGTTGCAAATGAGTTCATGAACTTTAAATTTTTAATTTTAATATACTGTGCAAATTCAGGTACACTTGGTAGAGTAGCCTACTGATCCAGACGCTATTCTCACTTGGAACAGCTCTTGAATTTCTGTTGCAGACTGGCCGAAGAGACCACAAAATGCATGTTATAGTCTCTTGCTCCAGCACTGCTTTGATAACACTGGCCGCCATATTATAGTTTTATCTTTGCTACCTCATGAAATTGTAGGGCAAATAACAAAATTTGTTGGGCCTATTCAAAACCTGCTCTCAGGCTTATGCTAGCACGTATGGCTCCTGAGTTTTGTGCATATCTATTTCTAACTGTATTATTTTTCTAACGCGTGTAAAAATAACTGAGATGTTTCTGGACAAAAACGTGGAACGGAGCATCCTATTTTACATCTTTTGCGGGCCAGGACGTTACATTTATTGCGTATATGAGGTTGTATTCACATAATTTTGTCTTCAAAATTATCTGACACTTGTGTTCTTGCGCTTGCGTATGAATATACAGTGTATGTGGGTCCTCCCGCTGTAGGAACTAGCAGATGTCACCCATCATGTTTCAGATGAAGCATCCTGGGACCTGCCTTACATTCCTACGACATCCTGGTGGAACCCTCACATGGGTCGTCACAGATATCACCCATATTGCATGGGAAGAAATCTAAACGAGAATGCTGAAAATGCGCCTCAAGAGGCATCCTACATGCATATATAATAGCTTGATAGGCCTTTGGTATGTTGTCCACCAGCTCTTCATTGTTGTTCCCCCTATTACTACTAAGGATGTCCTGATCTACATGGACCAGTGTTACCTACGTAGCCAACTCGAGAGGAGCCAGTTCAGTGCTGAACACCCAGTCACGAATCAATTCTCCGATCTCTGGTCTGGTAAAAATGCATGCTTCAAGATCGGCATAAGATTTCTTTGTACCAAATTTCTTTTTGAAGTTTTAAAATTCATGCGCCATTTTTTCAGCAAAATTTTTGACAAGATCAAGTTTAATGAGGGGCGAGAGACACTGTTGTTCCTGAGACATAAATAGTCCCTCATACAAGATGGTTCCTTAAATATTATCTCGGTATATCCTAGCTTTAGTCCAAGAAGTAAAGAAATTACTACGAGATCATCACATGGATTCTACTCAACACCTTCCAAAGTAAATTTAATTGAGCCATATTGTATCTGTCATCCCAGCAATGCATCGTTGAATGGTCGCCATTCTTCACATAAATGCTTATTTCCTAGCTGATTGAGGTCATTTGCATGAGTACAGAGACAAGCACTAGCTTCTTTGAAGAAGGCAGCTCAGGTCTCAATGCGCATGCGGAAAATTGATATTTTTGTACCGTCCTCTAAAACATTTCATTGCTGTGGTCAGGAGCTCTTAATAATTCCGCATTCTCTTTTGAATGTGACAAATCCCTCACCAAATCATTCAATCTCTTGATTTATCAACAGGAACCTTTTTTTTCATGGACTCAATCATATATATTTCCCAATCATTGGTACTTCTCTCTTCAGGCGATGAAATCATCATCTGTAACTGCACTAGCTGATGTAGGAACTGAGATTAGCGTCTCCAAATTATGTGGACTAGTTGTATAGCTGACTTACAATATGGATGTACAATATTTTACTTGTTCTTACTTGACCTTCCCTTAATATTTGTCTCAACAAAGTACCAGTCAGAGACATGATCTGTTGGCTAATGTTGATCTGTTGGCTAATTGAAGCTAATATTGTTATGAACAAACTAATATTTTTCGTATTATTTAGACATTTTTCATTTTAGTTACATAGAGATTTAAGAGTTATGTACTAAAGCTATAACTTCAAATCTGTGGCGATGATAAAGTTCAATTGATTGTTACTGAGCTAAATTAGCTTATCGTTTTGGTCGCTAAACAATGAATTACGTCCGTTGAAAAACAACTTTTATTGACTTAGTTGTAAACATTATAACGATTTTAGAATGATTTTGAAAAAATACAAACAAAGATAGTGTTGTGCGCAATCAAGTCGGCAAGAAAGCTCGACGAACTTGGAATCACTTTAAAAATTTTATAAAAAAGAAGCCTGAATGGAAGCGCGTAACCAAAGAACACAAAACCACAAAATACGAGTTTAACTACCTGACTAGACCGCGAATTACATACAAGAGTTCCTTTTGTGGCAAATGCGGGCAATTTCAGAACAAGAGGATGTTTCCTAGCGGAAAATGATCACAAGAGAATAAGCTAAGAATCAAATTGCTAAAATTTAGCCTTTTTTGTCATCGAACTTGAACAGAAGTTGAACTTCAAAAAGAGAGAAAAAAGTAACAATTAAACGATATGTTCGGAAATGTTTTTAAAAAGGTAAAAAAGAACTGAACTGCTTGCAGTCTCCGCGTCAGAAAGCTGAGAGAATTAATCGAAAAGTCAGCCGTACATACAACGCTTAAACCAGAACTCGTATTCCATCTGAAAGCTCATTTCCGCGCTGTCACCTGGGCGCGTGACTGACGCCCTGCGTGAGGTTTACATCGCCCGGTCCGTCAGCTCCAACTCAAATTAGACTCCGGATTAGTGTCCGTCAAGTAAACGTTCAAGACATGGTGTCGAGTTCAAATCAAATTTTCCTCAACCACAGGCATAACACTTATTTTTCAGTTCAACGGGGAAAAGTTGCGTGCAGCAACTCTAAAAAATGAAATACTACTGCATTTGCCTGCTATTGTATGTTTCCAGGGAAATTTTTCAATAGGAGTACGAATCGTGCGTCCTAAACTGAGGGCAAAATTCAATACTCTTTTTTTTCTCTCCATCACTTTCAAGTTTACTGACTTCCAAGGAACTACCAAAAAGCAAGTAACGGATTTATGGTTCTTACTTGGAATCTCGTGCTATGATATTTTAATCTAGTTCTCCCCGAGATTCGAAAAACTAATTAAAAAAATATTACGAGCAATAACCATAAATTTTTTACTTGCCAAAATGAAGTCATCAAAAAGCTTTTTGCTTACAATTTTGAATTCATATCCGTTCTAAGGGTTTCCCTGATAGGTGATTACCATTGGGAGCCGTTCTTAGAAGTTTGCTATTACTCTTACCATAATCTCGCGTGAAATTCCTCCAATTTCTTGTTGAATGGCGGTCTATGGTAGATTTCCAAGGACCAAGGACGATGCTTGGAAATCTCGGCTCTTAGACACCTCCGCATGAGAAAGTCAAAGGGACTTGCATCAGGCGAGCACGGCGGCCATGGGGACGCTTCGCGTAAGAACACCAGTCGACACGGGCACATCAGCGAAATTTTACACGGGTGACAACCTGTATAGGCAGCTGTTCCATCCTGTCGGAACTAAAAATTGCTAGCTTGCGTCCTTTTCTAAACTCATGAATATTCGAGCACTGAAAATTCTCCGAGATTTCCCAAAATAGATCTGAATACTCAGTTACTGATCAACGGCACAAAAAAAAAAACCAATGACACTTATGAACAACAGAACGCACAAAACAGTGAGCTGCGAAAAGGTCGGGCATGGAGTTTTTAACGGTTTTCAGCTTCCCAGCTGCGATAATTTTGGCTATTCTTTGTGCCGAAAAAGTGGCAGTGGGTGTCATTCGGCGCTACTCCACAGAAAAACATTAGGAACCACAACAAGAAAGTGCTCCATAAGTTTTTCTAGTAAACTGAAGACAGTTCCTGATTATTCATAATCTTGTTTTGGTCAACATGAAGGTCAGTATGCAAAATATGCCTCACAGTTCGTTCCGAAATCACAAGAGCTGATCTACGTTTCCCCGCAGGCCGCGCTGGAGACAAGCCAATCGAAGCCAATCAGCTAAACCAAAGACAGCTCACTAGCTGCTAGGCATTTTCTCATGTTTTTGGCTAAAAACTGTGATTTTCTTTTCATTGTAGATCCTGTTGTCTTTACTTGCTGAACCCAGTATAAATTTTTTTCCGGTGTGGAACACTTTTACTGGCACATTCATACAACTGCGTGCGAAATCCTACTTTGCAGTGACAGATTCATTATAATTGAACATATCTTTTATTACAAAGCTGCAAAGCTCATTCAACTACGGCATGTTGACTACAGAAAATTTTTTATGTAATTTTCCTAATTGACTGGACTGTACATCTTGTGCGCATTTGAAATGAGTTATGAATAAATTGCTTAGAATTTTGTGCTGGATAGTTAGGGCAATATCTGAAATAAAGTAAAAGTATTTGTAAGTTAGGCCAAAACAATGATCCGACAAAAAACGTCTCTTACCACAAAGGTTTCCTAAATTTACATTCAAAGAAAAAGTTCCCGCATTATTTTGATGAAACAGAAGATGACGCCAAGACTCAGCCAGCCAGATGGTCGGTGAACAGCTACTGCACCGAAAACGTACCATTTGTGATGATTCATTTTTCATATTTTACTTGCATTACAAATACTCACATACTGCTCATGCATTCCCTTCTCGCTGCTCTATTTCTGTTGAAATACTTTAACAATCCTAAAATCTTTTAAACTTTGAGCATAATAAGCCCCATTACTTTAAATTGTTCAAATTAATTAATTATTTAATATATTTTATGCATTGATAGTAAAGTTGAAACAACATGATTACTTGAGAAAAATACAGATCCTAATATGATTTGTGGCGAATTACCGTAATAAGCGAAAAACCAAACCCAGAATACTTTAACTGCATGTAGACAAAGCGTCAGTAATCCGTGTTCCATCGTTAAGGCATGATTGCTGGAAAAAATTTTGCATCTTCCGGATGGAGAGCCAAGAATTCCTGCACGCGTGTCAGTAGCGTTGGGTCAGTGGAACACCACACCGAGCGTTGTTTATCAGACATTTTTACAGATTAAGAAATTGTGTACAGCTGTGCTTGCATTTCATCAGAAATTGGAATGTTTGTTGAGGTTCACATCGCAGGATGACTGTAGGTGTAGCTTAATCGCTAATTCTTTTTATCAGCGTGAAGAAGTACGCAGGAAAAATGTACTCGCGTGCACAAGAATTGTGAAAACGTAAGCAAATAATCGCCGTCATTGAATCGCAGTGCGAACTATTGTTCAGCATCAGCATGACTTCGATATACAGCAAGATATTTCATTAATTTTTAATGACGTAAAGTTCGTACCAAAGATATCTAAAAAGCAAGTAAATGCCAACGATGTTGCCGGTAAATTTAGTAAACTTCTACGAAAATATGTAAAAGAAAATTCATTGAAAACTTTGAAAAAAATTTTAAAACGAGTGAAATTTTTTAATTAAAGAGTACATGTAGCGGTGCATGAACTAAAAGGGTAATCACTTGAACATTTTATGCGAGTTGATGTTTTTTATTTATCGAGCAAAAATCCCTCGAGGTATCATTGCGTTTTTGAAATCCTAACAGTTTTTTGAAAAGGTTGCCTATGGCTTCATTACATATAATGACAAGGAAAAGGAAAATCATCGAGCGATAGAAATGTATACGCTATATATTTGTTCAAATGATTTGCTAATTATTCGGGATAGCCAACACCAACGATCATATCACCAAATGAGTAATTCTACAATTATAGTACCCAACCGTTTTTGTGGAATTTCAAAACTATGATAAATTTTGATGCAACGATAATCAAATCGGAATGCGTTGTTATTCAGGGTATTTGTTGAAGTTCATCACGTGATAAATTACGAAGAAATTCATTCAACATTTCTTTATTAGAAGACTGTTAATCGTTAAAATGTAATACCTATGAAGTCTATAAAACGCAACGTTATGATGTACAAACATTATCATCAGGCTGAAAATATTCAGAAAAATTGATCAGTCGTATTGGTAACATGCAAATCTAATTCTAAGTTATTTGAGACTCATTATGAGAGATGAAATCACAGTACAAAAATATTTTATAAATGACTAGAGAAAAAGTTGGTACAACAAAAATTCGTATGCATGAGATCAGGTACAGTAATAGTATTGCACACTGTAGTTGTTCATTGCACAAGTGATAGGGGCGAAATGACCGGACGAGCAGTTGCCTCAGACTTCTAAGCTGTTGTTTTAGGAAATTATTTAGAGCAAAAAAGTTATTTGTGTTTTCGTTGAGAACTGGTTTTAGTTTATTGATGGGTAACGCTTCTATTATTTGAATATGCTCTTTTTTAGTCACGTTACATAAGACTTTTGTGTTTAAGTATTGATCTTCACTTGATACGTAAGCATCCAGGGTTATTGATCTTGACAGGGCCAATGTAATTTACCAATTAAGTGTGACAGAAGCGAATGTAAGTCTCTTAATAAATGCTACATTGGCTTTACCAGGATGACCCAGGAGCAAATATTAACCGCCCATAAATGCCAAGGTTCTATTTTCAACCATTTCTGCATTCACCACGGTTGCAAGCCATCAAATGAAGATCTATATCCTAACAAGAAAATTTCAAATCCAAACGAAGTGAGATTTACAAATTCAAACGAAATTCATCAAAGTTATTCAGTTAGTGCGAGTAGATGGCGAGCATTGAAGATTCATTGCACATTCCTGGTAAATAAATCATGAAAAATACAGTATGAAAAGCTAAGCCGAACATCAATCATTGGTAAATAATTTTATTGCCTCTTGCACAATTGCGGAACATTTATATTCAACACAAGTTGAGCTCAACAAATGTTACGTAAAGGCCGTGACTCATTGGCCAAATTTCGCCAGCATACTCGCGAGCCTGCTGGCAAGCGCGCTAAGCTTGGTGCTCCACTGGAGACGCCTCCGAGCGTGCTGGTAGACCGCTGCTCATCCCATGCCGCTGCTCGAGCTTCAGTCGATGTTCAACTGTCGTGAGGGAGGGTGTGCGTAACTCGAAAAATGAAACACACATCACCAGAGAAAATCCTTCTTCGAAGCACTCTTGCGCTTTTAGTTATTAAAAAACTGCATGCCATCAAACGAAGGAAAAAGGAATGAAAGCTTCAAAGCTTCGTTAGAATTTTTCAAGAATTAAAACTTGACATTAACAATGAAGACTTTAATTATTTCATAAACAACGACATATATGTGAATTCATGAATTGTTTCATTCTTCATATTCTTTTCAAAATTATCAATAGAGGTGGCAATTTTTGAAAATGAGAATGAATAAACATTTCATTATCATCTGAGATGTTAAAACAAAAAAAAAGGCAAAAGAGAAAAATAGAAATAAATAATCAAAATAGACAAGAAAATTGGCTCTTTAAACGTGAGAGCGTCTACTCACACTGATACTTTCAATGCGTCCAGGACTTTTCGTCATATTTATTGAAGGAGAAAGAGAAAGACTATTTCGTGTGAGAGGACGTGTAGTTTTGAATATAGGTGAGCGGTACATAATGTAAAAATAATAAATTAATAGAGCTATTAAAGTTCAATGTTTCCAATTTCTATACAACATATGAACATCAGTTTTAAAAATTAAAGGGAAAATTCTTTGAAATGTTCATCTATTTTCATTGTTTTAAATTTAATTTCAAATTATTGTTCACTTCTCGCTTGTGCTCGCATGAAATATATTGTCGTAATAATAAAAAACAATTAGGTAAAATGAATTTTTCGAAAACATATATTACACATGAATAGTCATAAAATGGAAGTATTAATTCTCTAAACGACCATGTAATATTAAATTCCTTCAATTAGTAATTAATTGCTAAATTACTTCACCATCGGTAATATTGAATAACTACGAAGATCGATCCAGTAAACTATTTGACGCGCATAAAATAAATTGTCTTCGGTACTGCGCACTAAGTATTTGTTTTTCTTTGCAATGTCATTAAATGAAAGGTTCATGTCCATTACTTCTTGGACAGTTTTTGTACCACGTTGCCTCAGTACTTTATCCCCGTACGCGGCAGATTTCACTTTCCATAAACACTCGTGTTCTGGAAAAGCGTCCATGAAGCGCTATGTTTGCGTTCTTGTCCATTTTACATCAGAGCTCGACATGACAATATACCTTCCTCCTCAACTTTCTATGCAGCACTGAAAATGAGCACGCTGGCCAGCGTACTTTCCGACACAGTACTGCCCGACATCCTCCGAGCACGAAAACGTCAGCGTGCTGGAGAAATTTGGTCATTTTGTGAGCACGCTTGTCAGCGCGTTGAGGAAATTTGGCCAGTGAGTCGCGGCCTTAAGAAGTCCAACAGGCCAAGTGCCTCACAGAGCCAGAGAGAGAGAGAGAGAGAGAGAGAGAGGGAGAGGGCTCACAATAAACGTAATTTCCATGGGGCATCCATTGCATGTGTCGCAGTTTCGAGCTGTTCATCTAACATTCCAAAAAACTGCACACAGTATTCAACGGACGAGGCGAGCTCATATACGAGTGTGTTAGAAATATTACAGGAAAAATGGGTTTACATTACCTAACAAATAAATGAATTCAATAATCCCCAATTTCGAACCATTTGTTATAGCAAGATAAATAATCAAGTAATGTTTTTGAAAAAGTGAAATTTGACATCCTGGGCTCCCGTTGATAAAGGAGAACGAAGATACTCTTGCTGGAAAAGAGGCGTAAAGGCAAAAGCGATTTTGACGACACTCACATTTCACGTTTTCATTCTCGATTCATAACGCATTTAGGCTATCTGTCGCGAGCAAATTCCCTTGATACAAAGATTAATAACATTTGCTCAAAGGCGACAGGCAGATTTTTCGCAGTTACCGCCCATAAAACCCGGAATGTTTCGCATATTCTAATGGGAATTTGAAGCACAATTCATTGAAAAGACTTTTTTCTTTAATGAGGAACGCCAGGAATTACAGTCATGTAATTAAACCAATTACTTCACCATTTGTTGGATTAATTCAAACGTCGCAGAATCCCTTTTGTTTAGATTCATTAGATCACAGTAAATGACGACCCTGCACAAAGAGTTCCATTTCACGTGAATATAATCCTCGTTGACGAGTCGAGTGCAACGCTATTATCTGGGAAGTGTTTGCAAATTGATTAATTCCTCCCCGTTGCTCTTACATGTAAACGTCATTAGCTAAAACGCGAATGGCTTCGTTCTTCATTCGAAAAATTGCGTCCGCCCTCTCAAGTTCTCTACACATTTTTATTTAATAATATTAATTTAATCTACGATATTTATCAGTTCAGGCCTGTCTTGTAGCACAATCGTGATGACAATATTTTCAACTAGCAGTGGCAGAGAATTATTCGATAGATCGGAAGGCATTATTCCTGTGGTAACAAAAAACCTACGGCGTAAAACAGCAAGATATGACACGAGAAGGCATGGTGATGCTATTTAGAAAGAATGTATGTTGAGCGCAATGTTGCTAACACTTAGATTTAGTTCTTGGTGATCAGGCTCAAGAAGATCATAATTAAAATCACCACAAGATAATTATGTCATGTTATAGAGACTTAATGAAAAGAGTATGTTAGAGGGCCCCATCGATTGGTGCATGTTGTAAAGACCTATTGATTAGAGCATATTATAAAGACCTATTGATTTGTGCAATCATGTTTGCGAGTTCATTATGAAAGTTAGGGAACAAGATGTCGGGAGTCTGTGAACAGGTAGTGGAATAATACCTTGGCATTTTTTTAGTAATTCAATAAATAGAGCTTGATATGATCATGATTACAATTTCATTTGGAATGAATCTAATATTTATAAGTTCAGAGTTACACATATTCACGGCTCCACAATGTATGTCATTAATCTGTACTTTATTGTGGTTAGCGTATGACAATGTTTTCGTATGACGTTCTTGCATGGACCCTCTGACCTTGAAACTTATATCAAATGTACAGTATTATTCAGTGGCAGTGCAATTTATTCTGTCGATCTTATGTAGAATGAGCGATAGTTTCAACACAAAAGAAAAAAATCAAAGAGGTTTGCCAATATTGATTCGCTTAACATGGTAATGCTGGCCCATAGTTTCTACAATCACTTAAATTCGAGAATAAAGAATCAGCATTTTTGGTACCTATGTGGATCTTAGCAAAGTAATACTTAGATCAATCCTTAGACAGAATCTAATTCAAAAAATAAAAATAGAGAAAGTGAAACAGTTGATATAATCACCAAGAAAGCAAATAATTAAAACATAGATAATAATTTATTTTATACGAAAGGAAAAAAAAACAAAAAACTTAGTCAACGTCCTTTTGAGTACAAAGAACCTCAAACCAAACGAACGTGATCCATGAACGGAGAAATTGGAATGCACTCATAATACCTCATTCTAAATCTCTGGTATTTAGGTTGAGTAGTAAGGTTCACATCCTTTCGAAGAAAATACATGTGAGTGAACACAAAAGTGAAATATTAAGAAGAGTAAAATATATTGAGGAACTATGAAGCGCCCTGAGTATTTAGGGTAGTACTCAGCAATGATAGGGTTGGGATCACGGTTGATGTCAACGAGCTTCAGCCATGTATCAGAACACACGATGCGCTTTGAGTAACCATGAAGTGTTGTTCATTGTGTGTTTGGAGTCGATCAGTTTTCCGAAAGAGTTACTCCGTAGTTACTGCCCGGAGTCATCGTCATCGAAACTAAAGTGTTACCCATCGATAAGATTAATGCTAACTCGGGAAAGTAATTAAAAATTTTCCACATTGAATTTTTAAACTCTAAAACCAGATGGGTTGAAACATTTAGAACTGCCAGATCAGTCATGAAGCAAACACCGTTTAGCATTCTAGATTGATATCCTTTTAAAACCTGGATAATCTTCTAAGAGAACAGGTCGTACTTGCAAAAATTGCCCTTGTCACTTGGCGATCCTTGTTTCACAACGTTTTCCTGATTCTGTATTGAACGTGATGGGTCAGGTTTTTTGTCATGATTTATCCCATTTAAAAATGCGTTAACTGTCGGACTGTAGTGTTTTGATTTGAAATTATTGCTCCATTTAACGTTGAAGATTCTAAATGAGGACTAATTTTAAAAACTGTACCATTGCAAACACAATAGTTTACACCTCAAAAGCTAATCAACTCGTGAAACGACTTTTTCAGTATTGTTTACTGGCTGAAAGTCGTCACCAATTCCTCCTTAGCCGAACAAAACCCGTTCAAAAAACATGCACATCCTGCAAATAAAATAGTTGATATAATTTTGAGCCTGGAAGGAACATTGTTCCTTAAATTAGAATGATTCTTGTCGTGCTTCAAACGAGGGTTTCAGAGTAGCGGTTCAGTCTTCCATACCATGAACAGACTTTCAGAAATAGAGCATTCGCCTTGAAGCCTTCCGCCATGCACATAGATAGAGCGCGGTGTATCTTGTAACCAGAGCATACAAAAGAAGCTTGAATCATAGTCATATGCCAACTCTTTCTGTGTCTTCTTTATCCCACTGAGAAAAATTTTATCGCAAAAGCGGCACACTTTTGTGTGTCAAGTTGTCGCAAAACCGGTACACAAAAGTGCGTCAACAAAATACATGATTAGCCTATGTATTTTGACACACTTTTGTGTGTCATGGACTTATACGACACACTTAAGTGTGCCAAACATGACACACTTACATTAGTCTATTATATTTCTCATAAATATTTCACTTTTTTAAACTAGCAACTAATTACACTGATATACAGACAATGTCCAAGAATTAAAAGAAAAATAAGCGATGATATTAAGGATTTTTTGAGGAGAATTGTACTCCAATTACAAAATTCAAACACAGTTCAGTTTTCTACAAAAAATGTTGAGCCATTTGAAACGTGACAAAGTGTTTCAAGTCTCTCAACCGCTTTCATACGTGGCCAAAGGAAATATTTTGATGTGTATCAAAATATTTCTGAATAACCGTTTGACACACCCAGGTGTGTCAAAATTTCTCTCAGTGCACGTTTGAAAATGTGTCATTTAAATTGAACAACTAACTTTATTTAACGTCTGAAATGGAACGTATCTGTGCAAGACTTTCAGTTCTAAAACATGTTGAAAAAAGACTAAATCTCGTCTGATAGTCCCTATTTCATTTTGCTACGCATATTTTTTAAAAATGCGACAATCTCAAAGCTGTCTTGCAAATTCTGAACAAGGTTTTTTTTTGTATTTCTAGACAAAACGGTGTGGCCAATATTCTAGTTTCTGAGAGAGACTTCAAATTTTGTTCAGTAATAAATTTACAACAGGTCATTTCATCAGTTATTCCTGTTCAAAAAGCTGGTTATGTGACCGTTTGATTTTTACGGTAACAAAGACTTTTTATTCACCACTTTCATTTCTATTTACTTTTCAACTAGTGAATAAGGCGCCCTAGGTGAGAAATTTCAAATTTGCTACTACGATGAGAATTACTTGGGCATTCAGAGGGCATGAAAGAAACGAGTGAGGGCAAATGATGAGCAAAAACAAGTCACAAATACTTATTTTATAACTGGAGGCCAGTATTGTAGCTTAAATGGAGATGGAAGGGAAACGATGAAAAAGTTTCTCCTAAAGAATATAATTTATCACGAGTCTTAGTGTCCACAGCAGCGTATATTGTGGTGTTATTTCAGACACCCTGAACGCTCGCTGTTTAAAGCACGTGATGGCCTGAGGGGTGTCGTGTCTAACAGACGTATCAAGCTGTCGACTTCACTCGTGTTTAAAATATTAAGAGTCCATTTCAATATCGGCAACGGTTACGCTTGATCAGTAATGTGCATGTCGCACGCATTATTGGACGAAAGATATAGATCGTCGCATTTTGCACTGGAATAGCTGCTTTAAATATTTCGAATTCAAGTGCAAGCAAACGCTGTTCGACAATGTGTAAAGACATCAAAGAAATAGGGTTAGAGGATGAATTATAGCTTGATCTACTAAAAATAGCCGTGAAATGTTTAAAAAACCTAAAAATGATTTACACAAACATATACAAATACATAAAAACCCTTTCAGTATCATTAAAAAAAAGGAAATGAGTAAGGTGTATTCATTGGTTCATTCTCTAATCTTAATTCCTTAGGCAAGTTAGCGGATGTGCTGAAGGGTGTGGAAAAGAGGAGAGAGCAGACGCAAAGCGAAGCGCAAATGTCGCAATGATCTCATAGTTTGAATAAGGAGCATCGCAGTGTCAGATAATATCCTACGGGTGTAAAACTTGTGGCACAGAACATTTCTTCGCAGGGTGATGAGTTCCATCATCACAATTGACACTGTTGGACTTTCTTCACAAGTCTCGTCATCGGGGTTCAATTCCTGAGAAGAGTATGAGCAGAAGGTTTATGTTGGGTATTTACCTTTTTAAAATCATGAGAGTGTTAGTAGTTTTGTCACAATAAACTTTTTTAGCCATTTGTCAATGACGCATTACTTATCTGTTATTGGTTAGATTTAATTGTTTTGTTATATGGAGAAAGAGAATCGTCGTACAAGATATAACAAATCGTCGAAATCGTGGCGGTGGCGTCATAATACTTTCAACATGAAGGGGATATTTCAAATGCTATGTCACGAAACGAGAGTGCTGTCGGCTTCTCGTTACGATAAAGGGATTTAAACCTCGACAGTCAGAGTGGAAAGGAAATTAAAGATGGAAAATACACAGGAAGAGGATGGACAGTAAACGATTGCTAGATTAAACGTTACCCAAAATTTTATGACGACCATCAAAAGTAGATTTACGCACACTGAATCGGGATTAGAAAATAATAAATAGCTGGGCTAGCATACACACGAAGTAAACGGGAATAATGCAAAACAATAAATCCTTTACTTACACAAGGCATCAAAATGTGGAACACTTGATAAGTGCACAACATCACAATGTAAAACCAATCACTTTATGAATAGCGCGCCATTTCAACGCACTTTTCAAATGTGCTGTTTTGTACCTAAACTTGTACTTATGATCACTGTTTCAATTTCTCAACACCACAAAAATCCCTAGCTCTTCTGTGATGCGTCGCTGGCGTTGATATAATACCGCTCCCACTTGGTGCTTGAAGAAGTCACTCCAGGCTAATTCAAGCTGCTTCTCCTTGCTTCTCAGGTGTTGCTGTTCGGCTGTCCGGCGCCACGTCGGCCCATTTTCGACGGCTGCCGATTTTGGTTGCACTGCCCTCGTTGGTGTTGGCAATTCTTTGCGAGGCGCCCAATGCACTGTCTGTTGACCCCATGCTGCCCGTGGAAATTTGGAATCTTGCAGAGGCTGTCGGTGTGTGGTTAGCACAGAAGGAATTTGTGCACTTCGTCGCCTGGCGCCTGGTTAGCCTTGATGGTCGTCGATTGTTGGTGGCGCTGTACTCGCTGGTCCTGAGGAATAGCGACTCCCCCTGACTCTTTACGTTGCTCGCTTTATTAGAAACTTTGAATTTTCGGACTTTCTTGGTATGTACTTTTCGCAGATTGATCAGTGAATCTCGTTGTCAGCTTCCGATGCTTGTATTCAATTAACGAACTAGGCCGGGGAGTCGGCACTCGGCAGCGAGCCGGCCTCCCCGCACCAACACTTCTCACTCGTGCAATTTTCCCCAAAAGACCACGATTCTTCTTGTGTCCTGCTTTTATGCGTTCCAGTTGGTTCCTTCTAGAAAGTTCTAGAATGTTCATTGTTACTAAGACAGAATTTTAAACCTGATTGGTGGAATTCCGGCCTGTTCTGACGTCTTGAAATTTAATTGGTGCGTGCTCTGACACACCCACATGCGTGATCCCTTCTAGAGCGCTCATTGGCTCCGGTGATGCGGCTATTGCTTAGGCCAACCCTCGTAGTTATCCCTCGCACCTCCTTGTCTCGAGTAATGCTGGCCGTTGCTTGGACTTGCAGTTCCCACGCCTACGCGGCACCGGCTTAATTAACAGTGACATTCCACTATCCCTTCGCGTCGCTCCGTTCACGTCATCTAGCCTAGCAATATATTACCTAGCAAAACGAAATAAAATTATATTACCTAGCAAGACGAAACAAAATAAATTGTTTCGTTACAGTTATTTGGTTTTCATCGATGAGACCCCAGCATTTTCGAAATTGTCCAAAATACACTACGCAAAATTTATGAACAAATGCATTTTTGCGTGAATTAATGATGAATTTCATGCATAAGGCAATATCTTTGAAGTTATTTCTCATTGCATTATGGAAAATATGTGTAATTTCTTCGAGTCTTGCTTAAGACATCAGTAATGACCTAATTTATAGAGTTAAAATTAATGCACGCCCGTTTTTTGAGTTCTGGCAACTAGTGCGATTGATTACCTTAAACTCAGTTTCAAAATTTATTCAAGGTTATTCGCGCATGAGCCAGATAGCGAAATGAACGACCTTTCATTGTTTTATTTAAGCTATAGCCAAGGAAGAAAGGATTAAAATAGATTTGATTAAAAATGGTTTGGCTAAACAAAAAATCAATCAGCGTTCTTACTTTCAAAAGACGACAAATATTCAGATCGAAAGAGAATTTTGTTTGAATTGATCATATCAAGTGGTAATTACACGTGGGTCGCTTTCCAAAATTGTAACGCCAGATTCTGCATCAAAATAGTACGTTAGATTTAGTTGGTGATAACATTTGTAGGCTAATTCAAAACAAAGTAACAATAATATTGAAATACGATTTGCATAAAAATCTATTAGATCTTTGTTAATAAAATAATAACGGTAGAATTTTAAATGGGTTGAACAATGCATAAATTGCCTATGAATAACAGTTATAGAATGGAAAAGATTGTTATAATGGATTTTTCCACAAGTAATGCTGAAAGTTCACATTCTAAAATTTTACGTTGTCTAAAATAAACTCAATTTGCTATTAGCAGCTTCAAAAATTACCAAACAGAGTGAATGTTTACATATTCACTGAAGAATTGGGGAAAAATGAATTATTTTTAATTACACCATACCTGCACAGAGTTTGCACGAATGATAGGCCTTCATACAGAAAATGTTGGCAAATCTCCTGAAATAAGACACACTGTACATCAGCAGTTTAGTGAATGGCGCTTCTCTTGCCTTAACTTGTGTGCAGCCGCTGCAACAAGAAAGTTATGGTGAGACTAAAGCAAATATTTGCTGAGCTTGACGTGTTCTGCTGAACACCCAACTGATTTTACGTACATTATTGTCGCCTTCATTAGTCATTAATAGGTTCAGAGACTTCCATCTTGCATTTGGATTTGCAATTTGGATTTCAGGCTGACAAATCAATCCTGAAAGCGACTTTGGAATTCATAAAAGTATCTTAATTCAAGTGATATTCGGAGCAAAAATTTCTAAAATGATTTTAAAGTATTAGTGTTATGATTGAAGTATTTCAAGTACCATTTCATCAAAATTATATGAGGATTTTAGATTCTCTTTGTACGCCATGTGACGGCTTCACAAAGATGTCAAAGTGAGTTGTTTAGTCGTCAATTGTACTCAATTTTTGAACTGTATTCTACAGTATATTGCGTTCTGCTTTCACACAGGCTGACCATGAGCAGCAAACAAAACCATTGAATCCATGGAGAAACATGCGAGTCGTTGTTACGTGTCAGCGTTCGTAGCATGATAAACTCTAGCACACATTCATTCTTCTGGTACTTTTATATCCTCTCGTTCAATGTAATGTGAATGAAACAGTGATCCTGTGGCTTATTTCAATTCGGGCGCATCGATAACTTTTATTAAATACTATTACATGACGAGCTAAGTGTAGTTTTGTGGAGTACGAGCATCAAGCGTAATCACGACAGACATTCCTTTCATCAGCGCAGGTCTCCTCAGAGCCAATTTCTGACCCAGATCAAATAATTTATAACTGTGTCAAAGTGAACTCGTAAACTTGTGTTACTTCTCATCTCAAGTAATGCGCATACTTCTCTCTCTCTGAATAAGTCTCGCGCTACAAATTACGGAATGTAGTTCAATATATAACTTCAATTGGTCTCATTTCAGAGGAAATTAAAGTTACAGCCCAAAGTCCGTCGTCCACTGATAGGATCAGCTGCATTTCTTTGCAAAGTTCGTTGAAATGAGCTCTTTTATCGAGCTCTTTCAGGCGACTAAGCCAAGCGAGCAAGAAGTTAGTGTTTAGGAATTTCCACCGTTCCCGTCATTAATTGCATGCAAGCGCTGAGAACTTTTCAATGCTGAACCGTCTTCGGAAAGCCTTCATGGCTCGACGATCTGTTAATGGTGCAAACCAAGTTTTGAGATTTCTGTGTAACGAATACCAGGATACGAATAAGCAATACGAATAAGCATCAAGAAAATAAATTGTTACGTTTCGAATTATGGAAATATATTTTTCTGTCGTGTATTTACCATTTATATCTATTAAGAGGCCCACATTTATATACATTTCAAAATCTTCTTGATCGCGAATATTGGACATGCAGTTGATTTCCAAAATTTACATTTCGTTTTAGAACAGTTCTTCTGTTTGCACGAGCAAGCCTGTGGGCTTTTAAAAGAATAAATGAATGAATTTTCACGGGTTCAGGAAAAATCAGCCTGTGTAACAATTTACCGTGTTTTGGCAATGCTATTACGTGATGCAGACGTTTCTTGATAATAAGTGTTACCAGGAATCCGACTCACGTGTGCCTCAAATTCGCCTTCGAGTGACTTTCAGATACTCCAACATAGGTTCAGGAGTCCTTGAGCAAAATTAGCACTCATGTTGAAATTAGTCTTTCGGTCATTCGCTCTTAGTGGAGGAGGCGATGTACATCCGCTTAAATGATTGATCTATTAAAAACAGAAGAAGGCTTAATGAGCCTTCGTTCTGCCCTGCCTTTGGTCCTCCAAAGCTTCTCGCTTAGATTTTCGTTCGAGTTAGGCTTAAAGAGCTCAACAACTTTTGCTTCAGAAACAAGCGCTAATGCGATTATAATGATGTCATACATAAACTATTTATAATCGAAGCAAGAGTAATTTTATTTCCAAAACTACCCCTTTCAAGTTAAAAATAGGTACAAAATTATTTTTAAAAAAATGTTTAAGATAACATCAATGTAACCCAAGATAACCCAATTGATTCGAACTGTTTGGCGTTGTATATCAAACGTTTCAAAATTATCTAGTCAAAAAGTACTGAAGATATTTCGCTTTCCTTCTTTGAAAATGAAATACAAATATGAGATAAATCAGTTTTAAATTTTTGGGCTCGCCTAACGAAAACTAATTTTGTAGCAGTTTTTAATATGCATCCTTGGAATAATTCGCACTTTATTAAAGAAGAAAAAGGTAATCTTTAGCAAAATACAGTGTACTTACCAATCATCTCATAAGCTAAAAAAATTCTAATGGCACTAATCTCTTTACACGACTTTGGTTAAATTTCATTTCTCAGTAAAGCATAAAAGCCACGTTAAGCAGTTGGCTCAGTCAATGCTTTTCTCATTCTTTAAAAAAGCGCGTATCATTAAGAGCATTTATTTGCAATATGTAAAGATTTCTACGCATTTTTATAGTTTTTTATTTGTAAAAAAGCCTTAACAATGATCTAATCCCTGATAATTTACTATTCTCATTTCAAATTGAATACGAGGACTTATGTGAGAAAGGGCACGCACAGCTGATATGCTGATGTTGTCAGCTGAAAGCATCTCATTTCTCTTCATTAAGTGTTTTTTTTCAATTAAAACTGTTACTAAATACCTCTTAAAAAACAAAACTATAAAAATAAATTTGGAATATAAGATAACAGAATAACATAGATCAAAAATAATACCTAGTTGTTGTCCTTGTCCATGTTGTTACAGTTGTCCTAATAATGTACAGTAGTTATTGTCCTTGTTCTATCCAAGTTGTTCTTGTCCTTATTGTTACAGTTGTCCTAATAATGTACAGTAGTTATTGTCCTTGTTCTATCCAAGTTGTTCTTGTCCTTATTGTTACAGTTGTCTAATAATGTACAGTAGTTATTGTCCTTGTTCTATCCAAGTTTTCCTTGTCCTTGTTGTTACAGTTGTCCTAATAATGTACAGTAGTTACTGTCCTTGTTCTATCCAAGTTTTCCTTGTCTTTGTTGTTACAGTTGTCCTAATAATGTACAGTAGTTATTGTCCTTGTTCTATCCTAGTTGTCCTTGCCCTTGTTGTTACAGTTGTCCTAATAATGTACAGTAGTTATTGTCCTTGTTCTATCCAAGTTGTCCTTGTGCTCCATTCCAAGTTGTCCTTGTGCTTTCTTCTGTGGCCCAGGTTTTTAAAATTGGGGTTGTTGGCTTTAGAGACCTTTATGATGTTGACTTTGGGCACTGTTTTCAACTAGAAAACTCTAATTTCATGCTATCATGTGTTAGCTATTCTTCAATTGATAAATAATAATCTTTGTACGACTGCATAGATAATTCATTATTGGCACCCTTGAGTTTCCTTGGGGCTCACTGCATTAGATTGCCAAATTGCTACTAATTGAGGTTAGATCATGTGTTTAAATGTAATTTTGAGTCATGTTTTCTCTATGTTCTCATTATTAGCCTATTGGGTAGTTTTATAGCACAACGAATTTATTTTGTTTCACTTTCGACCTATTCTGCTGCTCTAGTGAGCCCTTTTGCTATTTTGAAGCACAAAACTTTCTTGTTAAACAAGATTCTTCTAGTTATTTTTGCACGATGAAATATTCAACCAACATCAATAATCCTTGTAGAGTACCTCAGTGATATCTTGGAAACCCATCATGATAAAGATCAAAGTGGTCTCAATTGTTGACCTTCCTGCCAATACAAAAATGTAGGAGGCTGAGCAATACACTGTATTTGATGAAATTCAGAGTTATGCGGATCTGAATAATTGCTAGTATTAGAAATTCTAATTTTGCGACATGATCCATCTTTTTAATAGTCTAAATGATATTCACGAAGGATTATTTGTACTTTGAATTTCAAATTAGAAGATTTTTTGCTGTTCAATATTAAAATAACTATAGTATGCATGAAATTCTTCATAAATTGAAAAAAAAACATATGCGATATCATTCTTAGAATACTGTTTTACTTATCGAAAGTTAGTAGGGGTGGTCATACATTGCAACGATTTTTGCCAAGTTCGCTGGTTGAAGTTCGACAGAAACTTCTAAATCATACACTGTACTACGTCACAACAACAAAATTACTTACTCAAGTCGGATACTGCAGGTCGAACATTGAACAAATGCAAAATTTTCTTCCCCATAGACTGATTATATTTTCCATCCCAGAAATGACAAAGCTCACAAAGACAAATCACAAATGACAAAGGCACTAGAGAACTATTACGGTAAGTGGAGCATATCTGTACAGTGCACCACAGCGTAGGAATGTTTTTCACTGATTCTGAAATTAGACAAAATTAATACATTAACGTGCTCATTGATCAGACGATCAGCTATTATTCCACCTGTACAACATATACTTCTGTAATTGTTACTTACAATAACATCAGTATGCGTTAACAAAAGGGGATGTGTTGTTGCTCTGAAGCATTCGATTATCCAACCAAGCACTGGACCCAATGATTCGAATCAATTAAAGATTTATTTTTGCAATTATTGTTAATGAACACTTGGCTAATCGCCAACTCATACTTTCATGCACAAATGTTAATGAGTCTAAAATGAATACTCAGGCCTATAAGATTAAAAGTGTTGGAAATAATGATTGTCATTCATGATGTTGTAAGCCTATACTTAATACTTCTACTTCCAAGGACAAGAAAGGATTGCCAATCATGATGTCGTATGCCCATACTTAATACTTCTGCTAGAAAAGGCGTTTTTTAAGTATTCCTTAATAGGAATTTTTCATAATAAAATGTTATCTGCTTTTTATCTCTAATAGTCATCTGCTCAGCTTTCAGGATTAGATTACAAATGGTTTTGATATAAATAAGAACTTTGTGATGAGGAAGGTTATGGCCTCACTTAGCGACGCCCAGAAGTCAGCTGAGAAAATCCTTCCTCATTGTAGGTCTTTGTAGTTCATCAACTTACTCATCTCCTTGTGCCAACGTATTTTATTTGTGGAGTGTCGAGAACAACACCAAAACATTTCACAATGTTCAGCTTTGTTGCAATACTGGACATTGTCGTGAAACGAACTGTCTTCCACAGTTTTGAAAATAATGTTAGTACGCTAAAAACATACCCGAAGCCTTAATAATAACGTGGATACAGAAGAAAATTTTATGCACTTCGTGCGAAATGAATCAATATGACGTTGCTTTTAGTGGAACTCAACCACCTACAAGGCATCATCCAGTCCCCTAAATTAGGGAGCTCATGTCCGGGCTCATCACAGGGGTCCGGCAACGAGATTACGAGGCGCGCCTCGAGTCTGGCGAGTGGAATTAATTTCCATTCATCAAGCGATTGTGATGATCACAGCAGTCCAGGGAATCTGTGACATGCCACCTAATTGCTTTTTTGCATTCATTCTTATTTTCTAAGGGAAATTTGTTGATGGCGGTTATTTGATTCCAATTTAAAGCCACATGCACTACATATTGTGCAGTTTACAAGCGATCAGGGTCACACGAACAACGAAGGATTTGGTGTTCCGACAGTTAACTGCGGAATTCACTTATGGAGGAAAAGTTATGAATTGATGCCTTGCCGAAACCGAAATTTTTTGTTAACTTTTCAACTCCTGATTTTTTGGTCCATCAAGAATAATATTAGTCCTTTTAATCTGAAGAAATGTTAATACTATGCCATATTTCTGTACTAGATATTGGAGTATTCATGACAGCGATAAAAAACTGTTCACTAAATGAAGAATTAATCAACAAATGAACACTTTTACGCAAAGGCTTCTCAGTTAGAAAATTCATTTTTGGCGATTATGCGTTTGTGAAAAAATGTTTAGTTTCAGGTGAAGTTTTCTCTTCATGACCAGATCCATTCATAGCCGTTTTGATAAAATCATTTCGATCTTAAGGGGAACGTTTACCCAGAACCCAGAATTTTTTTATTGTTTTATTCGTGAGAGATATGCTTACTTCACAAGCTGTCAAATTTGCACCACGATCTGAGCACCGTGTGTGGGGCAAATTGGGTTGGGAAGGGGAGGAGGGGTCCAATCAGCAGCCAGCGCCGACCAGCAAGTGGATGTGCCACGCCCCCGAAAAATCTTTTTTGTGTTTTTATTGCTCTATCCAATACAGAAGTCCTTACTTTACAAGCCAACAAAGGTTCAGAACGTTCTGTGCTTCGTGAGAGGAGGAAACGTGGGAAGGGGGATGGATTCGAGTGCAGCTGTTAGCGCCGGACAGTTAGGCAACGTTCTTTGCTCCGTGAGAGGGAGAAACGAAGGCGGGAAGAGGAGAAGTGCGTCGAAGAGGACGCCGCAGCGCTCCTGGAGCGGTGATCCGTATCTGTGATGTCAGTTCCATACGTATATGTGATACCTGTGGTACCAGTTCTATCAAGAAACAACAAAAAAAACTTGCAAGAAAAGATATTCATATGTTCAGATAGCTCTCAGAACGTCAACCGTGTCAATTTTTCTAAATAATATAGCTTACAAATAAAAAATCTTAAAATTGTAGAAAAATGCGCTTCCTGAACAGTTGAAGGTAAAAAGTTCAAAAGCTATCTCCTCCAAAAGTTATTATCGTAGAAAAATGATTTATGTGTCATTGAATGCGCAAAAAGTGGCTGCTTAACTGAAATAAGGTTCGCTTTGAAATCTACAGTCATTCTTTAGTTATATTGAAAAATCTACGTAAAAAAGGCATAATTAAAAAAAGTTATTTCAAATTTCATAAAAAACTATTGCGTATATCAAAACGAACCAACGTCCAGCTATGCAGCAACTTTTGCGCAATCAATGAAATCTAAATCATTGATCTACGATAGTACCTTTGGTAGGAGATAGCTTTTGAAAATACTCTATTTTTAACTCACTTTTCTCTATTATCTCAGTAATTAATTCGAAAACTGAGAAAAGTCTGGGATACGCACCTATAACCCTATCCAAATACATACGTATGCCAAATTTCATAGATCTAATTTCTATACAACGAACGTGACAGCCATTTTTTTAATTATGGGTAGATGTTCCCCTGAACTTTCCAAAAAAATCCCCCGAAATTTCTCCATGCCAATGTCACACAATCTTATGCGCATCTTGCACAAGTTTTTATAAAACAGTTATTACCTAATGTGAACAGAGGATTGATGTGCAAGGATAAGACGGAATGGCATATGACAGTGATAAAATTTTGTCAGTCGTGAAATTCCACTGACGGATTTTGTTGTTAAGAAACTCGTTCAGTAATAATGTTATGTAGTGACTATACTTAAGTCACCCCTAAAATCTATCAAGCATTTCTAGTTTAGTTACCGCTAAAATTCTCTCTAGTCATTTCAAGTGTTCAGCAATCTTAAAGTATACAAATGTAAATTAAATCAGTCAGAAGTTCCGACTTCTCCGCGCTGTATAAACGATACGCACTGCAGGAGATACGCACTTGCCTCAATGGAACTCAACAGCGAAGGTAGCACCATCCGGGCCTTACAGTAACAAACGCCGTTGTCACTCGTGAGGTGGGAAGGATAGAAAGAATAATATAAGTGCATCTAGATTATAGGTTAACGTAAGCTTGATTTTCTGTGTAACAGAATATCAAAATAATTATGATTTTCTTTCATAGATAATTTCGCCACTCAAATAAACTTGACAGAATTCGTCGCTTTCATATGTGTAGGAGTTTCTGAAGACCATAGCATCAAAAGTGAACGAGCAGGCGGAAGTTTTCCTCTACACCCTAAGCTGTCAGAATAATTCCTGATGAAGACTTAGTCCGGAGGCGAGAGCAAAAAGTAATATCTTGTTTATGTAACCCTTTTTATGTTACCTCTGTTTATGTAGCCCCTTTTGTGTCGCTCCTGTTTATTTAGCCCCTTTTATGTTGCCTCTTTTTAGGTAGCCCCTTTTATGTTGCCTCTTTTTATGTAGCCACTTTTATGTTGCCTCTGTTTATTTAGCCCCTTTAATGTTGCCTCTGTTTATGTAGCCCCTTTAATGTTGCCTCTGTTTATGTAGCCCCTTTCATGTTGCCTCTTTTTATGTAGCCCCTTTTATGTTGCCTCTGTTTATGTAGACCATTTCATGCATAATGTCGTTTAACAATATTGTTTTAAGCATAGAAGGCGAAATAAAAGTAGAAATTGTTGAAAATATATCAGAAAATGGTCAAAAAATTAAAATTAATTTGCATTTCAGAGGAAAACTCCGTGAATAAGAAATTAAAATTCAAGCATTAGTCATAAATTTTATATACGATTCAAAAATTCACTGGCCGCTTCGTGAAATACAAAAAATTTCCACAACATAGGATGTTTCTTCGCCAGGAAAAATTTTAAGCTCCTTTCATATTTTCATGCCTCATTCTGAATATATGTACAAGTACAAGGTATTTTTTCTTTTATCTAATCCTTTTATGAATTTTCCTCACAGATACTGAGCTGTTGATTTCTACGATGACGTAATTATTTATCCATGAACTGTAAGTGTCCCGAGTTCACAGCCATTCTCTATTGTAAGACAAATTTCAGATAGCGATCGATCATCAGAAGTCATGAAGAAGTCATGGATGCTTACAAGTGATCAATCGCTCAGGTTTTCATAGAGTGCGCAGTGATTTTTTCCATTTTTTCTCATGAGCATGTATCTCATTGCAACTTAGTCAGCTTGTCGCATCCAGTTGAACTGTAAATAATGCGTTGGAGCTTCAAATTGTATGGACTTTTTACTCGTATAACCCTAATTTGTTGACTCGTAACACAACTGCTGTAACTATCGCTTTGTCCAGCGATATAAATTATGTACTAATTAATTTTTTAGTACTGGAGAAAATTAGATATCAGTAATAGGTATTAAACCTTGTGGAAAGAATACTGATTTGTTGAAATCCTTCATTCGTTACATGATCGAAAATTTCTTTGAGCGAATGAACAAGTTCCTTGTTTTAAATTGCTTCCTATCTTTACTCATCAAAAGACTTAGGATAATTGATTACAGTACTTTCAATTGTTGTTTCGATAAATAAGTGTGAATACGCTTTTATCGCTGAACGCAATTCTACTGTTAATAAACAGCTTCGATCAAGCCTTGTTCTATTCGCTGACGAGATTTTTATTAACCGTTGTAAATTCAAAGTCCTTTTCCCATCTTATTTCATTTCCCAATTCTATTCTTCCTTTGAACGAACGTTCGAACTCATCGAGGGCATCAAATTTCAGGTGCTTGTCATTGTGTTCAATTGTTGGCTAGTTAACTTGTTTCTTTTCCATATAATACGGATGCAGTAGGAACTAAGTAATACAATTAAATTAAATTCCTTTTTTCATTGCGGCGAATCTAACATCCGTTAATTTTACAGTTTGTAGTATCCTTCTCTACTTACCACGGGACTGCATGTCCAGGTAGCCTGCGGATGACGCAGTTTGATTTATTTTTTAAGTTTGTCGAAAAGATTCTTCCGATCGTCGCAGTCAAATTGCAAAGCACACTCGTCGAAATTACATCATGTCATTCTTTTTATTTCTGTTTTACTTTTAATTTAGTCTCGATTTTATTCACTATGCACTTGGTGAAAGTTTTGTTGAAACCGGCGTCTTATGTCTATATGATAATTATCAGTGGAGTTGTTCATCGTAATGTCAGGTGTTTCTTTTGTTAGATCACGTTTTTCGCCTGAACAGACCAGCAATCAGAAGCATGAGTTTTGGATATTTTACGTTGTTGTAGCGGCACAGCCGGCAGTAAATGTTCACGTCCAAATGAGCTATTTCCAGATTTTTTTATTTCAAAAGTTTGCATTTTTTTTGGCTATTGAAAAAAATACACCATCTGAAAGCCTGGTATTGTCAGATGCTGCGTGCGGAAATTCCACTCAAAAGTGCTGACACTCGCGAAATTTTGCGAATAAAATAAGCCCGAAAGATTTCCAAACCGACAGAAAATTTACTGGCTACTGTACCGGTACTGTAAAGTTTTACCGGTACGGTTTGTAAGTACTACCCTAGATGAAAAGAAATAATTATCTTTGCACATTTCTTTTTCTCTTAGCTGATTCACAATACGTACAACATGCGCAACACAAACAAACAGATACGGAAAACAAATAGATTTAGCCAGATAATCTAAATTATTTTCCGGGAAATAAAGACTTTGGCTTATTCTATTCCTGATAATACAGTGTTGAAAAAATCCCTCTGCAAAAATTATTTCGCAGCATAAAATGTTAACAAAAATACATGAAAATGAAAGAATATATTAGACATTACAGACTCTAAACAACTACAAAATGCTTCAAAAATGTTTGCACATTTTGGACTGTAATCAAAAACGTACTTTCTCATCTACGCTGTTTAATTTCGAGATAAATTTAATGTACAATTTCTTCAACAGGTTTCAGAATTCTCCATCGAGGTGCGTGAAAGGGCAGACGTACATTTGACCCTTGAAGAGTGGAAACGAGTTGTTGAGTGGGATTGGACGTTTGGGGGGATGTTGTTCCTGTTCAGACAGTGGAGACGTCAGGGTGAGTTGATATATAGGCGCAGCGATCATGTGAGACACCTCGCTGCGAAGTACCGAATCAGTTGCGATTTGTCTCCAAAAATGTGTCGATGCTGGAGGACACCACTTTAAATATTTATTCTTACTTTTACAATATTCAGCTTGACAAAAAACACATCTATTTTTTTAATTAGTCTTTAACTTTAAGTTTATCACAAATTTTAACTCGTTGACCGTAAAATAAATTTCTAAGTTAGTTGAAAGTGCTTTCATATTTTTTGAAACGCACTGCATATAAAGGAGCTGAAAGAGAAGTCCTTCAAATCCAATGCATAAGTCCACTCATGGTTAACATGACGACACAACGACCCTCTGAAGAGCGCTCTAAGACTGAGGAGCAATGGTTGGCACACGGCGTTCCGCTCTTTCAAGAAGCGAAAGCAAAGTTTTACATTCAGGAAAAAGAAAAAATAGATTTAATTTACTATTTATAAACGACAATCTACACACTATTACGTGTTGTCACAACAATCTTACGTAATAATACCCTCGGTGTGTTTATTTTTTATATATTTGTCTTGTGTTCGCTTCCTTCGTCTCTCTGTCACGCGCACAAGGATGTTTAATGACCGATCTGTCATACGAGTTTCATCAGTGCACATGTACAATAATATTTCCATAGGAGGTACTATTAGGATGGATACATTTGTTTGTTATCTACATCTGGAAAATTTATTCAGGGACAATATTGAATCTCACTATTTTCGACGGATTGTGTACACAAGTCAATACTACACAATAAAATGCCAGGTGTCTCCATATATTCATGAGAGGATGAGAGGATTTTAAAACTATATTAAGCAAATCTTTCTACAGGAGAAATCATGAATACCTCTTGTGTTGTTTTACTCGCTTGATTTTTTCTTTTGGTAGTATTGCGCCGTTTGTGAATGCATTGATACGAACACTGTGAAAAAATAATTTATAATAAAAAAGTTCTTTTATATGGATTTGGGGCTTTGCTTTGAAATATGTAACTTTGTTAGTTGGCTTCGCTTCATGGTGTTTTTTCTCATAACAATCCTCAAATTTCGGTTGAAAAACTTGAAAAACGTTGCGCAGTCGAATAAAAAATGAAATTTTAGGATCTAATTGTGCCACCCGCCCTCGCTAGTGTCAAAAGCTAGTCGATGCCCCCCTTCTAGCATGATCACCTGTGCTGCATGCCAGATACCACCAGATCTTGCATACACCTGCGATCCACACCAGATCCAGCCATTCTACAGATCATTCTCTATCGAAACTACATGTTTATTTGGATAAGAAGACATAAATATTACGAATACTGTGTTTTGTTTCCTTATTTCCCTTAGGAATTATAGCCAGAAATATTAACTAGCAATTATATTAACTGAAGTATGTAGTAACTAAGCAACGACAGCTTTTTGAACATAAATATTGTTCACTTTGCCTGACGATGAACTATTGTGACACAATACGAAGACAGTCTTTAAATGTGTGTGTTTAGCGACCGAATCTCCAAGTAGTTCGTTCATTGTCTCTAGAGTTCGGTCAGTTTATATCTATTATTTATATTCCTGCAAAAGAATGAAATGCTAATGAAATTTTCACAACTTAACATGACGAAAATTCCGACAGCAATATATAATTGTACAATTCGTTATATTTTTGTCTTCTTATCTAAATAAACATGTAGTTTCGATGGGGAATGATCTGTAGAATGGCTGTATCTGGCAGCCATCACAGGTGCAGGGGTGGTGGTGGTGTGTGTGATGGTGGCGGTGATGGAATGGGAGCATCGACTAGCTATTGACACGAGCGCACCCCAGCCCCTGAAATCGAAATGCTAACAATATTTGCACACATCAAAAAGTTAGCCAGTTGTGCGGTGTCAGAACCCCTGCACTAAATATGATTTAATTATAATTTTTAGAAATGATGTGTGAAGTTTCGATGCACTCGGACACACGAACAATTAAAATTCATGATTTATTAAATTTATTTCTGGGGAAATTAAAAGGTCATTTTAAATTAAGTCATTTTCTACAAACAAATGAATATTTCACTGTAGAATGTTGAATAAGATATTTAAAATTTTAATATTTATCAGAAATGAAATATGCATATTATTTGCTTTGTATCCTTGTTCGGCGCAACAATTTGAAGAATATTCTTGTTTCTGCTGAAAAAAATTGAAACCTGAGATGTCATCACATTGTAGTCTGTTCTGATCACCAATTACACCGTTTTCACCTCTACTGTGATAGATCTGAACTAATCAGCTCAACTCACTCAAGTTAATTTAACATCAAACACGTTTGAGAACGTGGAACTTCTCAGGAGGACTATATGTACAGTGTCTGTGTGTTGAAACTTGTATTGTACAATAAAATTCGGGCATTTTCAGATATATTGAAAATCAAAAAGTTATTCTTAAATTCATTCCCAAACGAACAATTTTTTCTCAGTGAAAATATACTCTTTGGTTACGTTTTTTGCAATCTCTTCAAGTTTTCATTCATATTCTTACTAACACCGAGCGGTCCGTGATTTTGTTTTCCCGAAGTAGATGACTGATCGAAAGGAAAGCCTTCTTTCCTCAGGGTATAAACATCAGATGAGCCTGACCAGAAGCCTCGTCTGTTAGGATTATGGAGCCGCGATAAGTGAATGATGAAGTTCTGGTCCTCGAGCAGTCCAAATAAGCTACAAGATTATCCGGAAGAAATAATATACATTAACTGAGAATGATATTTGTCCCGCTCTCATTTGTTGCAGATTTTTTCACTGCTTTTTCGATATAAATCATTAGAATGGCGACTAGAACTAAACACTTTGTTGAACAGAGATTACAAAATTATGCATTTAATGGAAGGTTTAATCAAGCAAAAAAATTTTTGTTTTGCATGTTGAAAATGAAACTCACATGTATATGTGTCTTAATTAGAGTTAAACATAAAGTTCGTATCAGGATTGATTGTAAGAACAATACCACTAATGAATGAAGTCACGAGCGATAACAAATTCCATACTATCTACGTATCAAAATGAAAAATTCAATTGGAAACAAAAGCACAATTATGCTTTCACTATTTGAAGGGGATACAAAGTGTTTTATTTAAAATGATTTTTCCTGAAATTACCTAACGATTCAAAAATCCTGACAGTCACAATCTCTTGACGGACTGCCAATCCATCTAAAATCATCATCAGAGATAATGTCATTTCACTGCGATTCATGGCTACGTAATCCTGAATGAGGAGGATGAGTCGATAAGTTGCCGATACAAAAAGCCATGATTTACTCATTTCATAGTAATGATCAAAATATAAATTTTACAGAACCTTGAAGCTGGTCTCTGTGACGTCTTCGAGTTTGTTTCTTCTTGAGTAGAACGATCACATCTATTATCACTTTCTTTGCTTTAAAATTTAAGATAAATTTGTGATATACTGTACGTAAGCTAAGTGACCATCTATTTAGGAATAATTTTTCGTCATTTTGCAAACGGTGGCAGAGCTTCTGTTGTCAGACAATTTATGCGATGCCAACAAATTCAGTGTATTTTAGGGTTAAAAAATAATTAGCGCGCGCTTTTGTGATTCTAATTAGAGAATGTAATTAACAGGAAAACTGTGAGCAATTGTATGCATGCCTTGAATTAAAACTGTTCAGAAACACCGAATCGGAAAAAAAATGAAATTCTTCATTTTGCAATACAAGGTTTTATTATGCGCTTTTTGATTAAAGTGTTCTAAGATATATGCCTCCTAAGGTACGATATTTCAGGACAAAGGAACGTACGCATCTAAAAAAAATTGATTGATTGCAGTCTTCTGAAACCGTTCTTGTAGGTCAGTACAATAAATAGCTGTGCTCAGTGTCATAAAAAAAAGGCTAGAGTTTTTTCACTCCTGGAAAATTGTAATAAACGTTGAAAAGCTCTGAAAATTTTCCACTGGAGTTTAATTTCCCAGCAACGGTTGGACAACAAAATATTTCAGAATCGAAGTCTATTATACTCAGATACTGAACTTGAGTAACATACATTGACTCGCATAAGAGTTGAGAAATTCTTGCGTATTTTAGAAGCTGTCCACGGGTTAACAAAAATTAACAGGAGTGCAGACCCTTGCAGATGATGCTTTAAGATTTTCCTTCAGGTTCTTCGTTTCACAAGACACTTGGCGCAGATCGATGAACTAATTAATAATCAGCCTTTCGTTCATCAGTCAGCTTTTGAACGCTAACGTTCCCTACACGAGCGCAAGGGATTTTGCGCATTACCAGTATCGGAAGCACGGTGATGAGACTTTTTCTGGGTTAAGATGCAAGTAGTGGAGAAAATTGTTTGGAAACAAGCCCTTCATATCTAAGAGTTCATCATTCTACGCCCAGCCTCTATGCATCTTAATAGCAATTGAGTTTGAAGTTAATTAGTTGATGTAATTCAATTCCTTACATCACTAGCTATTCATTAATCAAAAGTAGACATTTATTGCACGCGACTCGTATTTTCTTCACTTGACCCAATAAGTTCTGATATTCTGAAAGAGAAAAAGTTATTAACGAATTGAGCCCCATAACTCGAGTTTGAGGTCCAAAGATGAAAAAGTTTGTGTGTAGGGCTGGTTCATTCTGTTACCTTATAGGAACTCTCGCTACTGACTTGAAATTTCATGAATCAAACTGACTTGGCTGCCAATTATTCAACGAACAAAATATTGTTTCCTGAATTACAAAATCTATTTGTACGTAGCAAGAGGATTCATGAGTAGGAAATTCTTCGCAGCGGAAGAAACACAATCTGAACTGCTTTTACCGATTTTAGGAACGTGAATAATTCAATGCAAAACAAACTGGAAAAACAACTGACTTTTATAAATGTCACATAAATGTCACCCAACAAACACTTTTGACTGCTATGAATAATCACACAATTTTAATTTCAATGTTCAGTGAGGCAAGGTAGTGTTAATGAACAGATAATGACACCAAATTCATTTGTAGCCAACGAGCATTCGCTCGATAAACATCCAGAGAAGTGCGCTGGTGGACGATGCGTTTCAACTCTAAATTAGAGACGTGCTTATGTAGCTAAGTTCATCGATTTCTAAATAATTCCACTCAAAATTGATCAGTTATCCAAGATATAATTCTTCGTTTTTTTTCCAGTGTTTTTCATGAAATAATAAAGTGTGAACATATTTCTCTGAACACAGCCAAATAATTTTCTTCTGATGACACAAGGATGTTCTATCTTGTGCTCTGTTGAGGATCGATGCAGGCGGCCCTTCTTTACAGTTTAGGGAATTCTTCAAACTATTTATACTCTATTCGTTTTTGCTGCGTGAAGTTTTCTTTCTTTTATGATGTTGGTAGGAAAAGTTCAAGGATAAGCTTATTAATTAAACTCGTCAATAACTACTGAACATTATGATATACAAAATTATATCGAAGTAAGTGAAACAAATCATTCAAATGGAAAAACCCTTGAATATCAGTAATTGATTTTCCTTAATTTCCAATAACTATTTTTTGTATACATTCCCAATTTTTTGGAATTTTTGTATGTATTCCCAGCTGCTGCTTTTGCAATGGCTTAGACCAAAATCACAAAATGCATTATAAATACTATTGAGACTACAAGACATGCTCATGCAATACATAGATAAAAAAAATGAGCATGGTGCTCAGTTTAAAGTGCTGATACACAATTATGTCCTCATTTCTAATAAGAGGCAGCTGCGTGGTTAGTTAGGTGTCACCACCCGTTTTAGAATAGAGGAAAAAACAGCCAAGCCAATGGACATTTGGTGTTTCCTTTCTCAGCCCGGCGAATATCTCAGTGGATGTCAATAAAAAATACTGAGCTGAGTTTTTAATTCTAAGTAGGAAATGCAAGGATGTTATTCTATGTGAATGCAAGTTAATTCTATACAAGTGTAAGAGAAATTGTAGTTTGGTTGGCAAGGTAATACAATCTCTGCAATCAGTTAAAAAGAAAGGAAATTTCTAATTAGAAGGAAATGAACATGCTATCTAGAAATGAAAGAAGGTATCCGTTAAAAATCATGAAATATCAATAAGAAAAGATGGAAATTTTTAGGTAAAAGGACAGATTTTAGCAGCTTGATGACCTAGAAATTTCAACAAGAAAAGTTTTGGCACATGAGGTTAAACAGAGTTTTTTGAGGCCACAAATGAAAAACGGCAGCAAAGCTATGAAGAAAATACCTAGGCGTGCCTCCCAAAATCGTGCAGCGCGCCGTGATATGCTGAGGCCTCGTGTAGGCTAGAGATCACCTAAGTCATTTTTGTCAATAAGACTAGCATTGAAGTTTGACCATCAACTGCACAAAGCTCTTTGATCTTTCTTCGTGAGACGTTCTTTTCCAACCTCCACTCAGTAGCATTTTCAAATCTCGGAAATTCTTTCCACTGGAATCTCGCAAGTTAATTGTGGAGTTTGACGCCATTTTGGTGACATATTTTTGAAAGAGGAAAAAACTTTCCAAGTATATTATAGCGAGCGAATTCACGAGAGCTTATAATTATGCGTATGAATATGACACAGTAGAATATCAAGCAACAAAAGTGGGTTTATTTCTTCTTAAAGATCATGATTTTGAGGTATAGCATGACAATGGTGTTACGCATAGCTATGTTTGAAAAAACTTTTCGGGTTCGACATTCGTGAGAGGATCTTATGGTTGTTGCAACGTTGTTACTTTAAGCATCGCAATGTGGTACATACTGCCGGCAATCTAAGAGTGAGGAGCAACAGTTACAATTTTTGTAAACAGAGAGTCTACCGCGATAGGATCTTCGAAGCAGAGTCGAACATTTTTTGAAAATCTTTGTAGATTTCTCTCCCTTTTTCTTTTTAAGTTTTCCATTTTTGTATCGATGGTCACCCGTACTGCCACACAGCACAGCTCAGCAGCTTATTTTGCATCTACCTCTGCAGGAGGTCGATTATTTATATGTCATTAATGATACGGTATGTCATCTCAATTTCGTTTAGACACTGATGTAGGTTGTTTATTATTCATATAAAAGACGATGTATGACTTCTGAAGGATATCTGCTAATTTCTCCTGCATTTGAGGCCAAGCGTCCTGCAAAGCTTCCCGCAGTTAATCATCGCAGAATCTGAAACTTTGGCTGATGGATTGTAGAGTGAATTTTTTCAAATTTTTCTTCATGTACCTTCGTCTCTTTTAGGATCTTTACCTCCCTCTGTATCTCTGTATTTTCTTTTAATACATGTATGTGCTTTGAAAAACTGCTACTTGAGACTCTCTAATCGACGTGCAATTGTAATTTTACTCAGTTTTCAGAAATTTTCAATGCGAACCGCTTTGGGGAGTATAGGGATGGATATCTAACCTAACATTTTTGGTCACTGTTTTACTTCAGGAGGTTTAATTTGTAAAATTTCTTTATTTGTTTGTTGGTACTTTCACAATCATTCGTTTTCCGAACTCTCTTCCTTTTTGCCCTTTTTCGTGATTCTGTTTGCGCTAATTTCGAAGCACAAAAGAGATCTCCTTATTAACTTTATGTGCTTCTCAACCCTCGTGCAATACGCCTAAAGATTCCCTGTGGCTTAGCGAGTGTAATTTTTCAAGTTTTTCAGCTGCTATTGTCGACATACACCTGATTAAATTTACGACTTTCGTTTTCACCCTCGAGTGGTTTCATTGTAAACTTCAATCTCTCGCATCGGAGAAGAATTTAAAGCTTTTGAGACGGAAAAAACAACTTAATATAGCATTGCTGTGATCGCAGGATGATAGCACAGTTTTAAAGATCGACTGTTGCAAATGTCTGAGCAGGCCACGCTATAGAACTGAGTCATCAGACGCCCACTTCGAAATCTGGACCGTCACTCGCTCTCCCGCTCTTTGATCCATCTGCTTTGTGAGGTTTGTTCCTCTCGTGAGCTTTGAAGATGAAATGTTCGAAATTTTTTGAAATTGTACACTTTCATCTGATGGAAAAAGAGGGGCGGAGAACAGATGCGGAGAGACAATGATATTACCATGGGGATGGAAGGCAGTGTCGAAATGACTTGGACAGAAACAGGTCTACTCTGCGAACATGTCTCATTCTAGCACGTTTTTAATATAATCTGCGTACACAAACGCGCTGATGTATGAGCTGTTGTTACTTGTACTAACGTCGTCCTTGTCGTGTTACTCGAATATATCTAAGAAACTGAGAAGAATCAATCTAAAGCTTTCAAACACGAGTCCGTACCAGACTCGCATTTTAAACTTTCCTTCCTGTTGCTCAGACAGAAAGCAGGCAGAGGCCGAAGCGCAAGGAATGGCGCTACATCTACCCTCAAAAAGGCTTATTAAGGTCTCTATTCAAAATAGTTTTATGCACTATCACATTACAATCACATTAGAGCTCATTTGTGGTACAAAAGTTTGCCAGCGCTTCGAGCTCATCTCGAACGAAAATCTCAATGAGAAGCTCGCAAGAGGCGCTGGCAGAACGTAAGTTCATTAGGTCTTTTTTGCGCTTTGAGAAGATCAGTCCTCCATGTTGTTGCTTCTGCTGCTGTAAAGGGAATACAGTCAAGACTACCTAATTCCTTTACTCAAAGGACTAAAGCACTTAACAGAGGGGAGGGTTGCTTAATCATCAGAGACCATATTCTGAATTTTTTTATCACCATATTGGGAGCTATTTAAGCTTTACAAATTCATGTACGTAGGCAATCTTTTTTCCATCATGAACTTAAGCTGTGCATTGTCTATGAATTTCTTACTTAACTTAAATTTTTATAAATCGATAATTAAATCATGCACACCAATGTTTAACAACGCAGTCGTTTACCATACATTTAGAACGATACTCCTCTTCAGAAGGTTTTAAGAAATGAATTGCTTCTCTTCGGAAGCATTGTTGGTGTAAAATTCCATGCTCATCAAACAGGTTTTCTCCTATAGGGGTGTTACCGTTCACGGATCACTAACGAAATATAGTGTTAGAAAATTTAGTGCAAAAGAATCTGTTTGCTGAACACCATCAACATTAGCCCGAGAAATTCACAATTTAGAATTGCCTTAATGTACCCTGTAAAAACCTATTATTCTGTGGAGCATAATTTTAATACACATGCTCATTTCTTTTGTGAATCAGCGAAAAAGGCTTCCTGTGAGAGGAAGGAATTACTCCTGAAAGAGGAATTTATAACTTCTCCAGAAAGTATGGTCGATATGATGATTGGATCTTATGAATCTTCACCTAATAGCTCTTAGGGAAACTTTCACCCAGCTGCACAGTTTTGATCTTTGCCCCAGCATCGTCACAGCCAGCATGAACGATCGCTTCAAATCGATTGACGACATCTGAAGTAGGAGTGGTGCTCATACGTTCGTTAACGCAGCTTACACGTCGTTCAATTGGCTCGTGATATTAGATACTTGATGTGGATTACTGAATTATTTATTAAACGTGTAAGACGTTACTATGCGGTTATCAGAATAGTAGACGAGCTATATCTAAGGATCGCAGTTGTTTATTATCATTCTCTGAGCAGTGAATTTTATTCTGTTTGAAGAAAGTGTATATTTTCTACATTTACTCAGTGAACAAGCTACAGAATATCTGAAGAAAAAATACGCACGTAAAGTGAAATAAGGCCTGCTCAGCTAATCATGGCTTTATTATTTACATATCTCCAGTTGAAAGTTTTTACAGAGATATAAAATTTGCATTAAGAAAAACGACGTATTGAAGGTGTTTGGTAAATTCGTAGTAAAAATTTACTAATTTTTTTAGGCTCATTACTGGAATTTTTACAGAACATATTTGTTATTTACGAGCATTGGCAAAACTCCATCCATTTTCTTTGGCATTAAAGATGACAATAGTAAAAAATTCTAGCAGCCGTGAAAATGTGTGACTGGTCGTATGTGCGTATTATTATTAATGTTATTCATTGCGAGGATCAGTCGTGATATGCCATAGCTTCGCCAGTGCGGGGTATACCTCAAGACTCAAGCAAATATCAAATAATTAAATTTAAGAACTCTGTCAAGCTGGTACGTGGCAATCCTGTTCCTTGAAATATACGTGCTCATGAACTTCGATTAGTTGGAAATTACGAAACCAAAAAATTGTCGGAGTGAAGCTTATGCCATTGTTTCAATAATTATTGTTCATTAAACGCCATTGGAAAACAAGCTTTGTTGAACAGAAGCGGATGTAAACATCCCCACGACCTCATGATTACTACCCGAGCACATTAAGGCTTTGTGTGCAGCTGAGCTGCAGCTGAGGCTTAAAGACATCTGTACTTCACCCAGATCACCCATCGCAATCAATCTTCCATCTTTCTGCATTGCATGTAACTGACGTCAGATCTCATTGTGTGATAGATTCTTCCTCTGATAGAAACAATGAAATTATTTGCAGCATAAAATGAAGTAGTTCGTACTAACGCTGGATTAACATTTTTCATTTCCCAGAGACAATTTATGTTCATTTTTTGGAATCTCCTTTCAGTCATATTTAGTAAACGTTCATGCAGCGACAAGTATACTGCAAATCTACATTCTAGCAAGCGTAACGCAACAGTTTTTGCTCGCTCTCACCTTCTATGCAGAGTAATGTCATATCATTTCTGAGCAAGAAGCTCCTTCCGACATTTTCGTCACTCATTAAATGCAGATGAGACGCTGTTTTTTTTTCAGAAATAGGTTTTTTAACGTGTGTAGCAGTTGCTTAAGGGCCTCATCGCGTACGCATGTAAGGCATAATGCGTTAGTGTAACTTTCTGAGGATACAGTTGCGTTTACGGGAAGAATGCGTATGACATGTACTTACGACTCAGCCATTAACAAAGGTTTGGGATGTCTGCGCTTGCGTTGCAGACACCGTTCGACGGAACATGGGCCTTCGACCAGGAGGTGCGTGCGCTCCATCGAAATCATCGCTGCTCGAACTGCAGCTCAGCACCGTGAATGCACCTCATGTGTAGCTTTTGACCCAGACTAAGAAATTGTTTGCCATGGTTTTGGAGAGTTGAGAAGTCACACCCAAGGAAGAACAAGCCTTACCAAGAAAATGGATCAATGAACTGAAGGTAACGATTAAGACGGCGTTCAAAGGTTCTATCGCCTCAGTGCTGCATTATGCTTTTCACAGTCAACGAGCGTTATCAGTTCTCATTTGTTGTACTCTGATGTTCATGGCACTTTTCCGTCTATATCGTTCAAACAACGACCGTATTATGTTAATGAATATAGGGAATCAAATTAGTCACAAGAATTGGGCAAAAATGTAATAACTGAATAATTAAGTGATCTGCCGCATAAGCAAAAACCTGTGCCAAATAAGTAAATGCCTGTTTTAAGAACACCAGCGAAAGTTAAGTTCAAAGCAATGTTTACTGTTATACTTCATATTTTACAGTGCGGTTATTAACATCAAAGTTTGTTAAGAAGTGTTAACAGAGGAAAGCATCACATATATGTATATGTATGCATTTCAAAACTGTTCCAATTATTACTTGGCGGTTGAGGCAAAAAATTTCATCTCATGAAAGAACGAATTTCGCCATACAATAGTTACTCAAGTAATTAGTGTAGAAATGTACGGTTGGAGTTCTTGCAAACTCAAGGAATGTCAGATCAACATTGCATCCATTTGAGTTTTGAGTGTCATCGCAAATGAACGCTTCACATGAAGGGATATCCGCAAAGGAGGTAACCCAAATTAAAAAATCTCATCTGAATACTTCTTTGATATTCTAGCAGTCGTTGCTAGGTTTTTTGTTTTTTCTGTTTAGCAATTATTTTAAAAAGAGGTCATACTTTTCCAGTAAGCCTGTTATAAACAGGCTTCAAGCTTCAAGCCTGTTATAACCTATGATGAAAAGAGATGCTTAGAAATTGTGAAACGATGTAATTGTGTGCGTAGAAATGATGGTGGTTGTAAATGAATCATTGTAAAAATTTCTCTGAACACACTATGATCACTTTTTATAGGTGTTAAAATTTAATGTATTGAAGCGCATTTTATAAATTAACGAAAACAAAGGCTTTGGAAAAATTTATACAATAGACGAGAATGGTCCACTCGTGTGCCACCATGTCTGACGCATATTAGTGAGCTCGCTCGTATATTGTACTGTAAAAAGTGAAATCGTATTCAACATTTAAACCTGTAAAGTGAGTTGTGAACAATAACCCCAGATCTTAAACTCAGCTGAGCAGGACCTGAATGTAGAGCTTCTCTTATGTTCGGGCTCGAAGTTGATGCATGGAATGGTGAATTGATTTTAATTTCACTTAAATGATTTCGAGATCTTCGCGTATTAAAGCAAAAATAAAATCACTCAACATATTTTACTGCACCAATGTCGGTAGTTAAAATTCTAGAACTCTGTCAATCTATAAAACGCAACGTTTCGATCAAACTATCATCATCTTCAGGTCATTGACATTGGCGCAGTAAAAAAATGTTAAGTGATTTTCTTTTTATTTCAACACGTGAAAAACATGAAATATTTCATAAAATTGAGAAGTTGGAAAAGAAATGATCAAAGTGTGTGTCAGCCATCTTGTTCAATGAGGTGTGTGAGCGAGGTTTTCTCTCTACCCACTCTGATGTTCGCCCCTACGACGGAGGCGTGTGGCACTCAGCATTTAACCAACGACTTCAGGAAGAACTTGTCGCGTCGGAAATTGGAGCAGAAGATAATCCTAAAGAATGAATTAAAAACAGCACCACACAAAGAACGCAAAATTTTCCGATCGGTAGCACGTGAAGAAGTTCCACCAGAATCTGAAGAAGCGTAACGATTTATAAGAACTCTGGAACATGATAGCAACCAGGCGTTTGTTTCTCGTAAGCGCAACCAACTTTATACAATGGGAATTCAATTTTCCCAGATAAAAATTTATGTGATAAATTCTTAAATTTAACTGAAGTAGTACTTAATGAACATGGAATAGAAGTCTAAAATTTAGGGTGGAAATATCATATTAAAAGTAAATTCGATCCAATTAAGAAACAGCTGTCGTTAGAATTTGTCTATCAAAGTATTCTCAACCTAAATCGTGAGGGACTTTTTTGTTGCATCTAACCTAGATGCTGCATTAATAGCTGAGAGTGCCTGATATAAAAGGACTTGTACAAATAAGAGTTTAACTAAACTTCAACGCTGGAACATTCATGATTTGTGTTTGAATGAAGAAATAGTTATTCAGAAAACTGATAAATGTAATAGGTATGTATTACATATTAAATCCTGACGATTTTAAGCAGAAGTTAGAATATATACTTGCAGATAATTCCAAATTTGAGCGCTCACAACGAGGTCCAACGGAGAAGCTGAAGAAAAAACTAAACGAACTCATATCTATTGTCAATGCCGTTCCAAAGAATCATAACTTTAATAAAACTCGAAGGGCACTATCAACCTGGATACATTGACGGTTATGCTAAAATTCCTAAGAATCAGAATGATCCTCCGTTGAGGCAGATAATATCTCAGATTCCTGCCGTAACCAATACCGCTACCAAGGCCTTGAATAAAATTATTTCAACGCCTATTCCACAGAAATACATGCTACGATTAACCGACGAATTCCTTGCTTTGATATGTTGTAAAACCCCGAGCAGCCTCATTGGATGTCGAGTCCTTGTTTGCAAATGTACCCGTTTACGATACTGTTGAGACAATTTTAGATTGTGTGTACAATAGTGAAGACCGTTCTCCACCTAATCTGTTTCCACGTCATGTTTTGAAAGAGCTACTTACAGTCTGCACATCTGAAGCCCCTGTTTAACATATCGATGGTAGCTTGTTCCACCAAGTGGACGGCGTAGCAATGGGTTCCCGCCTGGGACCAACTTTGGCCAATTTCTACATGCCCTACGTGGAAAATCTGGTAATTAACTATGTGCTTGCTTAGCCGATATTGTACTATAGAGACGTTGGTGATATTTTCGTTGAAATAGAAGGTGAAGAACAGTTGCTGTTAATGAAATTGATGACAGGTAAATCGGTGTTGAATTTCACGTACGAGTTTGGTGTGCATAAGAAACTGCCATTTTTAGATGTCTTGCGTGAAGCTTCGCAAGGTACTTTTCAAAGATTAGTGTTCGTCAAGTCTTCTCATGCGGAAGAAACTAAAAATTACGATTGCGATGCTCCCCAAGTGTACAAAGAGGATGCCATATATACTTTAATAAATATAGCATATAAAGTGTGTAACAGCTGGGCTAGTTTTCATTCTGAGATGTTTAGAGTTAAACGCTTGCTAGTCAATGACAACGTTCTCTGATTGACAAAACTATTGATAACTTTCTGAACCGAATCTTGAGCACCAACAATAGTTAGTGCTCAGCATAATAAACGTCATACTGATATATTTCATGAAAACCATGTACACAATAACTACAAAATTGATGAACGAGTCTTCAAGAACATTGTCACGACCTTTGTTAAACCTGTAGATCCAGATACAGCAATTAAAGCTGGTGTGTATTACAAAAATCGTAAAATCAGTGATCTCTTAGTACGAAAAAATGCTTCCACATCCAGGGTCAGTGACCTAGACAGAGCCAGTGTAATATACAATTCAAGTGTGAAAGAAGAGATTACAACTCTCTTAATAAATGCTACACTGGCATGGCTGGGATGACTGTGAAACAAAGACTAAGTGCGCACATACATCAAGCGCTCTATTTTTAATTATTTCCGTGTTGATCATAGTTGTAAGCCCTTGAATGAAGATTTTTATTTAAACACAAAAATTCAATTTCATGTTGTTAAAAAAGAGCATATTCAAATAATAGAAGCATTGCATATTCACTAGCCTAAAACGGCCCCCAACGGAAATACAAATGATTTCGTTGCTTTAAAATTATTCAATAGGACTGCAGCTTAAAAGTTTGAAGCATACACTTGTTCTTCCATTTCGCCTGTGCCTGACATGCAACTGCTGTGTAATATTAGCTGGTCTGCTGGTGATCAATATTCCCACAGTTCAAAAATTACCATTATCTTGTCTTCCTACAATGTAATTTTTTTGTGTTTTTACTGGGTGTGATTTTCCTTGAACAATTGTTTTACATTTTTATCAATGTGACAGTATAAAAATTATCCATTTTACTTTAAAAATGATCTCCTTCTCAGATTATTAAATTACTATTTCAAAATGAATTTCAATTTTTAATCAATTGGTAAGTTTGAGTTTACCAAAATTAGTTTACCAATTGTTTCCCAAAATTAGCAAGCAACTATTTGCAGGTTTGGAGTTTAATGATTTAAAAGCACTTTTTCCAGTACGACGCTTGAATTTCACGCGGATTGCTAAAATCCAACTTGTGTGAGGACGGCACTTCAGCGCAACATTAAATTGTAGGAAATGAAAAAAAACTTGAGACCTTTTTTCGAATTTAAATGCAGCGATACCGGAAATTCTTCGTTTTTACATATTCATGAAAGCGTCATGAATGGCCTCAAATACATGGAGAACTATTCATTTGCATATGTGCACACTACACTACCCGTGGCCCACACCGGCACATAAAAGGACTTATGCAGGGTCACGCAAAGGAAATGCAACTACGTCGAAGTTTATTGACAAAAGACACTAACAATATTTGAAGTGGCTTCGTACGGCTGTAACGTGCGTTGAATGAAATTTGTATGAGCAGAAATTGAGGAAGATGATAATGAAATCTGCATTTTTTCTAGGTGCCATCAAATTAGCAGCATTGAAAGAACAGCCCTTTTGATTTGCAGGGATGAAGCTCACTTCAATTCAAACATTCATTGTACACTATTCCACCCGAGGCTCGTTCGACGATGATTAATGGACTTACAGTTTATTATCAATTTTGGAATCGATTTTTGATCGCATAATTTTCAATGGCAAATGTTAGCGAAGCTCATGCACGTGCGGTAGGCACATTTAGTCTGAGCTTTATCTGAGTCTATAGCTCGTTAAGATCTGTGTGGGCTCTAGGTATTTCACTTGCTGTCTATGCACGGAAGAGTATGTGCGAAAGGGGCTAGTAATTCGGTAAGGTTTTAATATTTTCTTCTATTCTGTCATAAACTATTTTATACCGCAATAATCCCTGAGTAGATTTCGTATGTATCATAGGTTTTAGCATTTTCGTTGGATGTGTTCATTTAATTTATTAAGAGGCATAATAATTTAAAATGGTGAAATTGAAGTGCAATCAAATTCGTTTTTAGAGCTAGATCCTATGTGTTTGTACTATATTGTTACAGAGGCCGTTTGGATAAGCCTGCGCGTTGTCGAATACCCTTTACGCACCCAAAGAACCGAGAAGTTCTTTACAACAAATGTAATTTAGCATCAATGAGAAAAACTTTTTCACATTACCTACTGAAGAAACATTGGAAATATCCGATAGGAAATACAAATTAAACGTATGTAGCAGACCATATTCTGAATATAGTGTGCTAGATTACCAAGATAAAAATAAACTTTCTGCGCGCTAAGGAATAACTGATTGAAATTATTTCCGATTTTAAAAATGTGTTGAATTTCCCCCTTTTCATTCCAAGAAGCAGGGTGTTGAATTTTGCCCAATGTTATTTCCGAAATCTTGACAACCGTGTTGTTTACTGGCAACCATCCAAGCATGCACATACAATTTCTACAAGAAATGTTCTGCATTGTATTCGTCGCGGATGTTGAACGTGACTGCACCTGCCAGCGGGCCAGCTCCGGCTGCGTAATATGTAATGAGTCACAGAGCTCAGGTTCGTTGCATTTTGAAGTTGTGTTTGCTCTCCGGGTTGTGTTTGTAATCTTGCAGCAACTATAAATTGCGAGTTTTATGATGGCTGATAATTTTGAGCGACGGGCTTGTATCAAGTTGTGCTTTGTTTCAAGTTCAGTGTTTGTTATGTATAAATCCCTCATTGACACTTTCTTAATGCTTCGAGTTACTTCAAATAAATCCACGTACAGAACACAAGGCTTTGAGAGGTATGTTCGATTTAGGTCCGGTAAAATTTCACTTGAAGATGATCATCAATCAAGACGACTCTCCAAGAGCAAAACGAATGAAAATGTCGAAAAAATTAATGATTCATTCACAGATAACATATAATACAATCGATGATTTGTGTGCAAGTGTCTGCAAACGCATTGGATGGTGGTGAAAATTTAAACTTATTAGTTAGGCGCGCGTCGCGTTGCTGCGAAATTCGTAGCTCTGGTTTTGTGTTTGGATCAGATACAGAGTCGTTTGGATGAGCGTAGTGAACTCAGTGAAACGTTTGAAAATGACGCTACTTCCATCTCCATGGTCATAACCGATGATGAATGCTGGTTTTATGGCTATGACCTAGAAAGCAAACAGCAGTCGCCACGGCGGGAAAGTCCGTGATCACTGAGATGGAAAAAAAGTACGGCAGGGCAGGAGTGCAACAAAAATAATGCTTATCGTATTAATCGACATCAATGGCATCGTCCATCGGGAGTTCGTGCTAGAATATTATCGTAATGTTTTGAGGCGGCTGAAAAAAAATTTGCAACGAAAAAAATTATAAATGATGAGAAAAAACCAAAACCGGCTGGAAACAACCAAATTGCTGAAAAGACCACAACATCGCATACCTCTCGTTGTGCACTCGTATTACAGCGTGACATGTTTCGAGGTCATTCATGGACTTGTTCTCAGGTCTAACGTTGGAAATTCAATAGCAGTAATAACTCTCGATAATTGAGTGATAATATTGTCAAAACTCCTAATAACAATTTGCATTCCATGTACTATGCAGGTGTTTAAATTTTTTGATTGATTATTGACTTCTATATTTTATTCTTAAATCACTGTATCGTTTTTCTCTGTTTTTAAATAGCGAGTTTCAGAAAAAAATGCAGGAAATAAACTTTTCAAATTGATCGTCTCCACCATTCAGCTTGAGAGTTGGTTGAATTTTTCCACAAATTGTACAAATGAAATGACGGTAAATTTTGCACAATGTCATATCTGACTGCAGGAAGAGTATTTTACCGTGTTATCGACGAAAACAGTGCGTGGACGGTGACAAACGAGGAACCCAACAAGACTTGGAGTTTTGTAAGTTTACTCGACAACTCGTAACTCGTTGGGTTATATTACTTACACACGATCAAGCAAAGAAGATTCAAATTTTTTAACTGTTCATAAAAGAGGAACAACTAATTTCACACAAAAATTCTTTGTATCATTGTACAATATTTTGAATTCAATTTGTATGATAAAGAAATGGGTGAGAGGGATTGAAAAACCTGAGGATTTATTGGCGGATTATTGCATTGTTTCGATCTACGGTGATGTACATTAGATAATAAGTTCAGGTAAGCCTTTCTAATAACAATAAAGATGTTTCAAAAAGCGAAAGGTAGAAGACACCAATTATTATGGACTTAAGGAAATGAGATGTGTTTTCGCACAAAATCCCCAGCGCATACAAACTGTGACTTAATAAGGAAGTTCGAGAAACAAAATAAAAGCTGAAGATAATAATAACAGGTGCTGAAAAACAGGACATCAGTGAACCGAAAAAACGTTGGTTTTAATAAAACATAAAAAACAATTATGTTACTACAAAAACAAGGCTAACTTGACCCTCATTTTGGGACCTCACATTTTCCTCCAGGGCTCGCTAATTCCCATATACTCAATAGTTGTATCCTCCTGATGGGCTGCAGTAATGCAGCACACTTCTGCTAAATCGACAATGTTTACATAAGAAAATTTTCAAAACTGGCTTAGCAGTCATCGTTGATTGATTGCATCAACGACAGTTGCCTTAGCAGATTACTCTGCTCTGGCAACTGTCTGGGCCATGGAAAATTTTGCCGCGTGGAGTCCTTATATTTTTGGGGAATTAGCGTTACTGTAATCGATTTCGATATGTTATTGTAAAATGCTTGAGAGTTTCCTGCACCCACGAGTTGAATTCTTCCCCAATCATGATCCTGTCAATCTATGAATTCAACATTGTGGTACACCTTAGCATGCTTGTCGACGTTCGTTCTCAATCCTCTGCGCCGAGGATTGAGTTCTCAGTTCAAGTATTGAGGTTCTACAGGTAACAATAACTCACAAAATCAATGTTCCATGGATCATGATTTAAGTGACTGTAAGAAATTATGAAAGGGACCTCAAAATGGCTTCGTCATTATTGGTAGCAACTGAAGAGATGAAGTTTCCACAACTTTTCAAATAAAAATGCATGCTAATTACAACGCGAATAGACTTCGTGACGGAAAAATGTAATCTTGTGGTTAAAGCTGAGACGAAGGCTGTGAGAAACTGTGTGTTTTTGTAAAAATTTTCATTGAAATCTAGAATTCTGTTTTCTCGTCAGCAATGTACGGAAATAAAACAGAAAAATGAACTTTCAATAAGAACAGACAACTAAGCGAGCATGTCCAGCATGGCAAAGACCAAAATACTTATTCAAGCATTTGAAGTTGGGCTGGACTTCTGTCATCATTTAGTGACTGTTTCAGGTTATGAATCAAAATGCTTTCTAGTACTTTTTAGTTTTAATAGGAAAATAATATTATAAATTTGAAATTTGCAGTGTGTACGGGATGATTAAATTCATAATCGTGATTTCTAGTAGAATTATTTGGTGGCAGGGTAAGCGTCTTTCAAATATGAGGAGTTTTCCGTGGTGCTCTGCAAAGCGTGTTCGTACCTAATGTGGAGAGACGTTAGGTCTCTCCCCAATAGGTAGCTGCCCACTGCCCATACATGGAGTAAAACAAAAATGTACATCGAAGCAAATTTAAATTACGACCTTTACATAGAAAACCAAGCCAATGCTTAAATCATTGAACGAAAAATTGTTCTAATGCCTACTTCAGGATGATATGGAGAAGTATTCATGTAATTTTACTTCTATTAAAGGAAGAAAAAGTCGTTTCTACTTCTTATTCATTCCGAGAACCGTGTAAAATCAATTTATGCCTTATGGCTTAAAATTAGTAAGCGCTTTTATCTACACGTCGGCATATACAGAATCATTTTTCAGGAGTGACCGACGGTTGCTTCGAAAGTTAAGGCACATTGCTGCTTTGCAATGTGAAGCCATGAATGTCAGACAAACAGGGCAGGGTCTACTTCTTAGAGTACAGTAGATCAAGGGTGACGGTGGTTATGTTGCAGGATGTAAACTTGAAGCCAAGAAATAGAACTTTCAAATTAGGTTTACAACTGTAGTGTAACCAGATATCGATACGTGACCATTAGACAACTTCATGCCCCTGCAGACTACAGCAGAGTTGTGAGAGCTTGATGAGGAGGCGATGATCAGCTAAGAATCTTACTCAGGTGCCACCCAGTGACATCAGCACGGAACGAAGACGCCGAAGACCATACAACAGATAAATTTCGAGACGAGTTTAACGAAGAGCCCAGCCAAGATGACGACCACTGACTTCAACGAAACATTGCAGATGTGACAATCCTAACCGGTACGTACTCATCCAAGTTTATTACCACTCTCTGGGTAAAATACTACTTTTAGAAGGTAATGAGAAATTTATAGAACAAACCAGTCCAAGGCAGCTGTTCAGGTAAGGACAAACAGGATATGTTCAGGAATGTATTTCAATGGAAATCATGGACCTAGGATAAAAAAGAATTGAAAAGCAGCTCAAGAGACGAGTCAGAACTCGCCTAACTTCTCGGTGCTGTATGAGCAAAGCTCAAACAGCTCATGAGCAGAACTCATGCATTCGCAATTCGAGTTATGACAAAAGCCGCTTTAAATAGTTCAGCACGTTAAAAATCTGAAAACCTTCAAGAATCGATAATCCTAAAACTGTCAAAAAATAACAAAATAGGCACTGGCACACAAAAAAAGATACAGTAGAAACACAGTAGCTGGAAGAAACATAAAAAATTGTTTTAGCGGTAATAACGCACACGTTGACAATGGCAGAACTCCACAACTTTCAAACCGACAATGACCAGGTCTTCCTAACCTTCCTAATGAACAGCTCTCTCTGAACAGCTCTTCTGAACCCAAAACCGCGAAGCGCCATCGAACACACCTCCCAATGATCCCGAAATACCCCAAAAACAACGGAAGGAAGCAAAGCGACCCACAGGCTCAACGGTATGGCCACGTTATGGCACATGTGATAAATCCGACATGAAATTCTGACAAGTCAAACTTGAAAATGAAGGTGAAGAGATTTTAACATGTTCCCCGCGTTTCCGCGGCTGTTAAGCTTGAATAAATTTTAATTCTTCCTACTGAAAATGAAAAATACAACAATTGCACGATAACATTTTACTTCGTTTGATAACAATTATTTTTTAAAATGTCGAGAAACAGATTAAATGTCGTGCATTTAAACCGGCACGTGAATGGGTAATTTGCCTATTGGTACACATGTGGCCCAATGCGCGGGGAACGTGTTAAAACCGTGGTCTATAATCTTAAAAACAGTCTTCGAAAAACAGAACGCGTAAATTTGTCCATATTCTGATTCACTAAACAATCTACGAAGGCGCGCCTAGTACTTTTTTCACTCTCTTGATGTCTGCTATTTCACAACCTTGCGATAAGGTATCCCGAGAAAAGTGAAGCATGCGATTGATTGCGAAAAACATAAATGTTCCATCGATATATCTTAATTTAAAACTCGGCTATAATATTCTCAAGCATTCATTTTACCTAGGCTTTTCACTAGAACACATAAACAAGCTAGCAAACGTTGGAGAAAGAAGGAAGTCCATCCCCCACACCTTCCAACTGTTGATAAAACTTTTTATTATAAATGAAAAAATGAGTTTAAGACGGAAAATTCGAGTGGTGTTCCGAATAATTTTTTACAAAGACCGAGTTTGGCCGAATGAGGCTGTAAAAAGTGGAGATCGATATATTTCGACGGGCACTCACAGTGGAATGTTCGAAAGTAAAAGTATAAGAATTGTCTTCGAGAGAGATCACTCGAAATATCGACAAACATTTGGAATTCTGACTATATATCGAATAAATTGATTAGAATTTCCAAAGGTGATTTCATTCACTGTAAGAGGATGCGGGACTGGTTAGGAGATATGTCGGCAAATTGTTGATAAACATAGTAGCATTACCCAGTGTAATTCTTTCGCCGTTGCACCTATGATTTAAGCCGTTTATGCAGGAGATATACTTGGACGGCTAAGATCATAGAGTTTGACAGGGTAATTTCCAAAAACTGGGCCTGTACTGAAATTTTAGAGAAAAATATTTTTTCGAATTTTTTGAAACATTTTGTTTACCCGTATTAGATTCCCGGAGAGAATCATGAAATGAACGAATTAATCTCATGCAAATTTTTATACTTGCAATTCTTATTCTTTCTAAAAAGCTATTAATCTTATCCTCAATCTTTAATTTCTGAGAATTGGAATGGATCCAACATCAACGGCAACATACTATTGATTTATCGTGCCTTATACAAAAAAACATTTCACCCCGTTATGTTGTAATGTTTTTATTGGGTCTAAAGTTCCTAACCAATTACTCATTATGCCTATAATTAACTACTTAAACACCTTAGGAGATTTGAAACTTTAAAAACATTACAACACTGACGAATGAAGTTGATTTGAGAAATCCGTTGAATTGTAAGACTTTGAACACAACCATCATGGTCTTTTTCAGAAATAAATATCTATAAAAATCTGACTCAATACTGGCAGGCGAAAATCGTAACCAAATTTCTAAATCTAATTAAAGAAAAGCACTTAATAATGCTAAAAAAATGATGCTGTATGTTACACTGAATGTATTTTTTCAAAATGCTCTTTAAAAACCTTATCACTGAAGCAGTGACTTCCAATGTCGACGCAGTTTTGGTGTCTAATTCGGAAGTTATCCATATCATCTGAGTCAAGTTCCGTGAAATATTGATTCCGTGAGTTATTTCTGTCTTCTGAACTACGACATTTGCCCAGGAAACATGTCGGAAGATTACATAGGAACATGTCGCGATGGATTATGAGGCAGCGTCAAGAGGTGTCCAGTCTGGATGCGATGTTGTACACTCTTGTTCCAACAGCATATCGTCAGTATGATGATCGGTGAGGAATTTGGCAGCCTTTGGATGCAGAATACTGTGAATTATTTCAGTCATGTAGATCACAGGAATCAGCATAATATCTAGCTTAGACATTTCACGGCAATCACGCTTTTCTTGAGAATTAAATAATTTAACAAAATTGAAAACCGTTTCTATAAAAATTTGCTCATGAGCTATGTAAACTATCTCTCATGAAATGAGTCTCTTTTATTGAACGTATTCACAACACAGCATGCGGGATTAATGTAAGATGGGTAATGATCGTGAATTTTGCCAACGTATTAGTGAAAGATTTGAATTACCTCTTTTACGAGAATGAAAGTATAATTGTTCTCTTTGCTATTACTTGAAGCTGGTTATTTAATTTTTGCCTAACATATTACAGATAGCAAGGTACTGCATTAGCATTGTGTTATTACCGAAATCAAATACTGGACAATGGCGAGCATTCAAATGAACAAGATTATGAAAGTTTCAAGAGTACTATGTCAGGGTGTCCAGTAAAAATGTATGTAGTGATTTTAAATGTTATCAACGTCAAGTGTCTATAAAATCGTACAACGTGAATATGTAAATTCACTGATGTTTACTCATGTTAGGCTAAAAAAATCTGTCGGAAGTAAACTTTTGAATATTATTGCTGACATTTAATAATATTAATGTTGAAAATCAGTGACGAAGTAGAGAGTCAAATTGCATTTATCACTCATGAATTCTTGTTAATTTTAGTACTTCGTATGCAGAAAAATGGATTGGGATTTCGCATCGAAATTAAAATGGTTGAAGTTACAACACACATTGACTTTCCCAATGAAGATTTGCTTTAACAATTTTAGGTCAGGCTCTTCACACCATTATGTTGGACGAAGGTACGGCAACTTACACTGCACAACTGCCTCCCGATTTTTTTTCTTCACTTTAACGCTTATTTCGATACCTCCCTGTTCCACCAGGCATTTAAACTGTACAAAGAAAATCGTTCTACAAATGTATTTACAAACGAGTTGTTGAAGAGCTGTTACGTTGAGTACTTTCAATTTATACGTTTTTCTACATCTTTGCGTGATAGCCCAATTTAGTTCACCTCGTAGATTCTGATTGGTGCGTTTAAAACTAATTTAAGAAGCTTAGAAAGAAAAACAAATGTACAAAACTTGCCTGCTTTAACACTTTCACTCCTGAGTCATTCCTTAAAATTGTGCCACACTGTGTGTTAGCAAACAAATATTTGTGTTTGTATTTCATATTCTAAATAGTTGCATTAGAACAGTTGGCATCGTACGGTCAAACATAGATTATCACTGCAATTTCATACAAGCGCTTTACATAGCCGAAATTCGAGCATTCTCAAAAATTTCGACTCGACACCCTGATTCAGAAGCGTCACGTTTCCGTTATTGTGGGGTAAAATTTTTAACCCGAGTAATTATTTAAAAAATATTATTTAGGCTGCAATGTGTTGTACATATTTCAATATCTTGATGTTTTCTTAAAATGCAGTTGATCTACGTTTTACATTTTATACGTTTTCTGTTTTTCGTGATGGAATCCAGATCGATGTCAATGCAAATTAGATTTTTAAAATGCTTTGCAGAAACTAATTGGACTACCTATTCAAGGCAGCATTTGAAAATTAACTCATAAACATGGGTACCTGGAGTCCTTGTTTTATTGAAAAAAAGTGAATGGAGCAGCTTTATTTTTGGGAACACTTCGATGGCAACTGCCATTAGCTCCATCTCGCTGTTGGACTACATGCAAAAGTTCAGGAACAAAAGCTAAAAGCTTTTTAGCCAGCTGGCGTATCGTCGCAGCGCCGGAGTTGTAGCATCACGCAAACATTGAATTCATGACCGTACTTCAGCACGGTGTGAAGTTGTCACTTTCAAACTGGAAATAAAGAAAAGAGTACTGAATTCAATAGAGCCTGCACATGTGCCATGTTTTCCAACGACGAAGCAATTACAGCAACGGTAACACCTTCACGAATATGATCGAAAACATTTTCTTCATGTTTGAAATAGGGAAAAATTATTTGGCATTGCAAAACATTTGGCTGCTAACGTGCGAACATAATGTTTGTGGAAATCCTCGCAAAAAAATCTTTCCTCGCGTCTCAAAATTACGAGCTTATCCCTCGTGTTAATAAAATGAACCATGTAGCTGTTCTATAGTTTTTTTAGTCATAAAAATGAAGTCTGATTTTACATCAAAGCAACATTTTATGCTATGAAAACAAAGTTTACTTTCAATTATACGAAAATTATTGAAGTAGGAAACTTTTTTCTACCTAGTTGATCGAAAATTTAGCTTCGAAATTTTTATTTTTATGAGCATTCAATGGGTACATTAACACGTTCACCCCATGTGAGTCACCGGTGGTACACGGAGAGAATTTTCATGACGCTGCTGACCGGCCAGTAGTCACAAACTCAATTTTCATAAATACTTGATCAAAACTAAATGAAGGCACGATCCAGTTAATTTTGGCTATTTTTAAAATTGATTTCAACATTTAACTTCAAATTTGAACTGAACTTTATTTTAACCCTCGTCGATTAACATGTTAAGCGTTTCCAACATCACAACGTATTGAAGCAGTAACAAGTTTGGCTTGATTTCGTTAATAGTTTACCTTTGCAACTTTACAACATCTGTTTCGGTTACTGAATTGGAAAATGTGACTGCACGGTTAGAATAAAATGACGTACAAGCTCACTTATACTATAAATTATCTTCGTAAGACTGATCGGAAATTTTACTATTTCTAGTTTTTCTGCATGTAGTCCGAGGATTTTTGATCTGAAAGACCTCTACGCCTCTCAAATATTTTTAGATGGAGCCTCTACAAATTCCTTCGTGATATCGCAAGCTTCCAATTACGTTTTTTTACAGCAACTTATCATAATTACTTTTACTTTTCTGAAATTTAAACTTTAACCCACTGGAAAGGAAGTTCTTGCTTATGCAAAAACAATGTTGTTAAGGAAAATAAGAAGTAACGCATTTTCTAAGCTGATTAATGTTTTTCGAAATTTTCTTTGAAGTTCTTAATTATTTCGAATAAACACAACATCATCAGTGACAACATACGAACGGGTTCATCAGAAGCAACAATCACATTTCGATGGCTGCTCTTTGCGCGAAACATATTAAAAAAATAGTTGTATAATTATTCAAAGTGTTTTAAATACCGGTAAGACAATGATAAATTTAAGGAACGTAGACAATTTCCCACCTAAAGAAGAAAAAGTTCTTAGATACAACAATAGCTTGAAACAAGAATTTTGAAATAAACACACATTATGGGGCAGAGGAATCGCATGTTTTTTGAACGACTAGCCCCTCGGCACCTGTCAGCACTAGCCCCTCGGCACTAGCCCCTCGGTATACTGTGCTGTCAGCTTGCCCAGTCCCGTTCCAGTAGCCATGGTACATTTGAGCTTAGATTTGGTTTGCCGTTGAGGAATTGGATAAAAATTATTCTTCTGTTGTGACAGTCCAACGCACAATCTCCAAGCACGATCTCGCGATTTCTCTTTATAAGTGTCAAGAGTATACGTTAACAAGCCACGCCTAATCGAAGAACTAAAATTGTCCCTTCATCACGAACTCGAAGTTTCGCAGGATGCGTTGCTGAGGGTTGTGCAGACCTTGAGGAGCAACTCAAGATTTGTAACCAGTAGAGAGTGTGTTATCTAATAAATATCATTTCCTGAGCCTGGTTAATGGACTCGAATTTCAGAATGCAGTAAAATGCTTTCCATTTGATGCAAATGAATTTTGTTCATTATTTAAATAAGCGATGTTAGTCGATCCTGCAAATCACGTGTTTTCTTTGTTCAGCCTTGTAAACATGTTGTATTGGTTGTACATGGAGTGTGTTTTATCAGAAAGAAGTTTTAAGACGCCATCTAAACATCTTCTACGTGAGACTTGCTCCTCCCAGCTTTAAAGATCCTCCAACTCTTGTCAGAGAATCCGAGAGCCTCAGCGAGGGTAGCAGCATGAGTAATAAAATTACATAGCGTGTCATTTTTCCCCTGAGTAGAACGAATTCGTTGTTGAAAGGAGAGACGCCAGGACATCCCGGGCTTTGTGTCAGCCTTCCTTTTAATGTAATTCACTCAAAATTTTATGCGTTTTGGTCCTCAAGTAACGAACACTGTTGAAAAACAGGTCTCAATATTTTACATCACAATTCAAGATGTTTTCATTGGTGAAGTAAAGAATCATTTTAATATTACTGTTTCAGTTGAAACATAAATGGAATTAAACGCAGCTCTCATTTCATTGAAAAGAAAATAATACATTTCAGATAAAATGGCTGAGACTTGAGCTCACAAAGTGATAGTTAAGAAATTTGACAGAGTGTTTGAAATGCCATATTCCAACTATTATTGTATAAAAAGACTCATAATGTCTAACTAATGTAGAGCATAATGGACTTTTTTGTGCTCTGACAGAATAAGCAACGAAGATCGAAAACTAATAATACTCTGACCACCTGCAATAGAAATGGTTCTCGTCAGGGGTCATCAAAATGGTTGCTGTCGCCCCTTCAGGCCAACTTTGAAGGGCCAATGAAAGACTGGCTGTCATGAGGGCTCAATAGATATTAAGAGAAATAAAGGTTTGACTGAATTTCACTACATTGATAAACGTGTTTACTTTCATAGAACACAAAAATACGTAGAACTCTGTAGACTGAAGGCAACACAGCGCAACTTCGTATATGACCTTTCATCAGATACTTATTTCACAAACTCGCAACACTAAGTAAGAACTGACGAATTTGTCTGGAAATGTTTTTGATTTAGCTTGTAAGCTTTAAATCAAATTTTATGAAGGAACAATGCGTCTACGTAAGATAATTAGAAAAAAGTAATACTCTGAAAAGTGAAAATAATAAGCTCCGAGGTGACCCCTCCCGTTAGTGGTCATCGGAGCGAAAGACAAATAAAAAATTCGAAAATTGAACAATGAGGCGTCTCACCTAAGGTGCTATACAAATCACACTAGTAATTTTTTTTACACGACAGTTGACAGGCAACGCTTCACTCTTTTCAGTCTCAGCGTAGTCAAAGACTCAGCGTTTACCGTGCTCAAAGGGAAAATCAGAACAATATTGACAAATACAATTAAACATTTTTTCGGATTTATTGGTGAAAGACAGGCGACAATACGAGATCTTGCTTTATTTCGCCCAGTTCAAACTTGAGCGGCAAGTGTCACTGGTAGAAAATGTCGCTGTGTAGGAACGCGGTGGTACAAAAGTCTGAAATTCGAGCATTCAAAGCCGCCGGCTCGACAGTAAACTGCAATTCCCTCTCATGGTATGACCTACTCGTTCGACTTGATGGCACTTTCTCTGGGAAATTCGATGGGAGGACAAAATGGACCTATGAGACTGGTTACGATCACTTCTGGAAAAAATACATGTTGGGTGAGACTTCTTTCACCAACATTTCGACACGGAGCACTGATGGTAAAAGGCAAGCAACTTTATACAGGTGTTTCAGAACTAGAGGTAAAAAATGAAACTATATTTAGAAAGTCGCATTATAAAGTGATTTTCCACAGTAACAAAAATCTTATAACTCACCCGTTTTCGAGTTATTCCAAATTGAAAAGTTCTTAAATCTGAAATAATAAGCGCTCACGCACCGGCTGCCAACGAAGTTAGTTTTGGGTTATTAATGAACATGAACGGAGAATCATAGAAAGGGAAATGCTTATAGAACAGTGTCATGTTTGTATAGAATCTAAAAATTAAATTCATAGTACCAAGTTAAGTGGAACAATCGTTATTTCATTGATCATTTGTTAACTGCACGTCGAACAGCAAGCATGGAGCGCTTCACGAATGCAGAACTTGCTGACATGCATTTCATGTACGGAGCTGCAGCAGGAAATGCTTTACTTGCTTCACAGTTATACAGAGAACGCTACCATAATCGTGAGGTTCCTGGACACAGGTTCGTCACTAACTTATACAGAAGAGTACGTGAAAATGGAAGCTTCAGGGTAAACAGACAGAAAACAGACCATGCGCGCAACGATCACGTAGGATGAATCATTCAACATTTGAACAAAATCCTCGTGATGGTACACGCTATGCTGCTCAACATTTAAGCATTTCAATTCATGTTATTGTACGGCGAGAACTCCATGATCAAAGTTTACACCCTTATCCACTTCAAAGAGTGTAAAGTTTGCTTCCTACAGATCATGAGCTTCACATGCAAAACGCTCAGAGGTTTTTGCAAAAAGAAACAAATGATATCGATTTTCCGAAGAGAGTCCTATTCACAGATGAGGCATCTTTCACTCGTTGTGGTGTATAGAATACGCACAATTCTCACCATTAGCTGTCAATAATCCTCACATTATTCGTGTTCATCAACACCAACATCGCTTCAGCGTCAACATATGAGCAGGAATAATTGTAAACGACAATTTAATCGGTTCTTGTTTGATGCCTTCACCTTTCACTGGCCCTGCATACAGGATTATTTTACAAGAAGTTTTGCCTGCATTATTAAAAGATGTCCCTCTGAACATACGTAGAAGAGTGTGGTTTCAACATGATGGAGCACCAGCACGTTATTTCTTCGAATCAGGAGAGGTTTTAGATGAGCAGTTTCCCAATAGGTGGATTGGCAGAGGCGGCCAAGTGACATGGCCTCCTCGCTCACCAGACATGACACCACTCGATTTCTTCATGTAGAGGGCGATGACGGAGCTGGTGTATGCCACCCCTGTGGATTCAGAGCAAGATCTGGTTGCCCGCATAGTTAATGCTGCAGCACAAATAGCTGAGAAACTTAATGTTTTCACATCTGAACGGCAGTCAGTTCATAACAGATATGAGAAGTGCATTGGAGTCCACGGTGGGCACTTTGAACACCTCTTGTGGTCACAATAAAATTTGTCATTTGTGATTGGTCATTTTTTCCTACAAAAATTTTAAAAATCATTCGTTGAATGGTCTGAGTTGGTATGATTGGGTAATCAATGACACAAACTTTCATAAATCAGTAATTTTACTTCTAAACTAGATCACCTAAAACCTAACTTCGTTGGCCGCCTGTGAGTGAGCGCCTAATAATTAAGATTTAAGAACTTTTCAACAAGGAATTACCAAAAAAACGGTGAAGTTTTAAGATTTCTGTTACTTATGAAAATCGCTTTATTTTGCGATTTTCTATACTCAATTTCATTTTTTACCTCTAGTTCTGCAACACCCTGTATACGGAGAAATCATAAAATTGTTACTTCTACACCACAAGTTTTAGGTAGAACATATCTAGAAATACTTCCAACATCTACCTCCGACGCTTAATTAAGCATCCTAAAGTAACAATTACTCTCATGATTTCCTTACATTAAATTGAGACCTGAAGAATGATGACAAATGAATTATGATATTGATCCATGAATAATTTGTTTCATTTCAATAAGTTCTTCCCGAGCGATTGGTAGGTACAAGCATTGTTATCAGACTTTACTTTTTGTCACACAATGAATTCTACGTTATCGGGGACGAAAAGCATCGGGCGACAATGAGTTGAATTATTACACTCACAATGATGCACTAAACAAATGATATAACTAATGAAAACTTTTTTCAGAGTTGGAAATGTTAAATTAATAGTGTTCTCCCACATGAAATTAAAATACTCTTTTGCACAGTAGACAGCGTATGGATAAGGAGATCGGTATGACCTTGGCTTCGACCAGTTATCTGCTTCAAAGATATAGATAAGAATATTAAAAAGAAATCAACTCTGTAGGACATGAACATAATTCAATTTTTTTCTAGATGAAAGTGTATAAATGAGGAATTATCTCTGGCTATATTGATAAAATCTTGAAAATTAGAAGCACATGTCGGTTTGTTTTTCTACCAGGTTTGACTACGAAAATAATAACGAGGAATAAGGCTTTGATTGGCAACATTATTTTTAAAAGCTTTACAGTTAAAATTAAACGTTTTGACTAAATGAGTCCTCAACAAATTGCTCTGAAAAAATTAAAAACATCCAAGGTAAATGTAAAATATAAGTAATAAAAAAGGACAACTAAATAAAATAGCTAAGCCACTTGCAACGGAAAAGCGGGTTGGGGCTCATTTAAAACAGGCTTTCGTTGTATATTAACGTGAAAAGGGATTCCATAATGCGTAGATCAACGGGGTTCGAAGCAGCGTCTAAAATTTCAAAATCCTTTAATTTTATTGGAAGATTGCATCTTTCAGCATGGGATCGTATGGCTGAGTGAGAAGGAGTAGCAAAAGGACGGTTCGTGCAAGAGCTTCTGCCGGCATGCTCTGCAACGCGAATATGCAAGGCTCTTGTGGTAGATCCCTACTATCTCTTGGGGCAACCTCTTGGCTCTACTTTTGTTAATATTTTCATGTTCTTTCATGAGCAACAATGGCTTAGGAATTGTCCTTCAGAGTTCAAACCTTTTTCACACAAGCTATACGTAGATGAACCTTTTTATAGTTTCACTATCAGTCTCATTGTTCACTTTTTCGCGATTATTTGAATTCTAAACACCCAAATACTCGTATTATCTTTTCTCTAGAAACTGAACAGAACGGTCGCATTTCTTTCCTGGATTCATTAATTAGAAAACAGAGTAATCATTTCTGCAATTCAGTTTTTCGCAAATACAGTTTCACCGGCCTTGGTACCAGTTTTTGCACTTTTCGTTTTAAAATAGACGGAATTTAAACGTTTTTGTCAAGAGCTTTCGCAGTTAGTTCTAACTTTACCAATCTACATCAGGAGCTAAATATTTTCAAAATCTTTTTTCATTCGAATGCTTTTCCAACACGACTTTTTGAAGGAACTTTGAGGAATTTCTTCAATCGGATATACCACCAAACTTCTGCTGTTGCTACTGCGGGAAAGAAAAATTTGTTATGTATCCTCCCTTTTTCGGTCAGCAATCGGAAAAAATGAAGAAAGAAATGCATTTACCTCTATACAAGTATTTCACGCATGTTAACTTTCAGTTCGTTCTAATTAATAAATAACGAATTGGTTCTTTTTTCTACTACAAAAATAAAATTCCAAAAGGTGTGCTCCCTTTATTAATTTATCAACACTGTTGCGCACAGTGTGCGTCGGGGTATGTGGGATCTACCACCAGAGCCTTGCATATTCGCGTTGCAGAGCATGCCGGCAGGAAGCTATCGCACGAACCGTCCTCTTGCTCTTCCTTCGCACTCAGCCATACGATCCCATGCTGAAATATGCAATCTTCCAATAAAATTAGGGGATTTAAAATTTTAGCCTCTGCTTCGAACCCAGTTGATCTGCGCATTGTGGAATGCCTTAATATGTTATGAAGAAAGCCTGTTTTAAATGACTCCGAATCCGCTTTTCCTTTGCAGGTGATTTAGCGTTTTAATTTAGTGGTCCCTTTTTATTACTTACGTTTTACATTTGCCTTGGATGTTTTTGATTTTTTTCAGAGCAATTTGTTGGGAATGACTCATTGAGTCGAGACGTTTAATTTTAACTGTAAAGCTTTAAAATATAATGCTGTCAGTCAAAGCCATATTCCTCGCTATAATTTCCTTTCAAGTTCAAATTTGTTTTTATTTAAATTTCAGTATAAGCTTTACTCCTCTAACGTTAAATTTGATGAAAGAATTGAACAAAAAACCGTTGCTTGCAGCGGCAGTGGGTGGTGCGCTGGTGGTGTTCTGTACAGAACAGACGAGTATTTTATAACGTAGACTATACTGACAAGAAGATATGAATGCACCAAGTTTCAGATCGCACGAACAACAACATCTATATTCTTTGAAAACTTCTTATTGATATTGTTGAAAACGGTGTAGAAGAATTATCTTCCAAGGAATGAGGAATGCCATTTTTTGAGCTCCACTCCAACTACATATTTAAGATTTGCGAATGGATAACTGTGTT